>JANHFX010020614.1:16484-28193 GCA_027560015.1 Chloroceryle amazona | reverse complement strand
AAAACCAGACTCCAGATGAAATTACCCCGTGTGGGGATTCGCTGCCGCAACCCCGACGGCAGAACGCGGGTCACTCCCCCCCGCGCACGGGGGCAAAGTCCTCACCTTTGTAACCAGCCCACGGTGCACGTAACAACCCTGATCGAGGTATCGGCTCCAAGTAGAGCGGGCAGTGTTGCAGTTTTAGGTTCTCCAACTTGTTTATTCAAAAGGAATAAACGTTTATCAATACGTTTCAGATAAACCCAACTCCCAAACTCACACGCAAGCAGCGTGAGCATGACAACTGCTTCTGGCTACAGGAAATTTCACAGCTATTTTAGGATTGTCTGTACTCAGTTAAAGGTTTCCCCCAGATGACACCAAGCCAAAAAAAACCTCGGACAAACCTTTGCTTACGCACTTTGAAGGCTGGATAAACTCCTCGGGGTAAGTAGTAAAACTGCATTTTCTCACCGGTTTGCAGCATTGATTTCTATAATATACAATTTAAAAGTCATTTTGTCACAGGGACACTTGGTGAAATCAAAAGCAACAGACAAACACACCCCGCAGTTTGTATTTTCAGTCCTCAGTCTCTTGAGCTGATGAGCTCTTCGTAGCCTCCAGTAACGAGCATCCCAAGCGCCCGGGTGCTCTGGGAGGCAGAAATCACTTCGGGCCCATTAAGCAACCTGAAATAGAATGTTCTCCAAACAACTTTCTAATAGTTATCTGAATGGCTTCCTCTCATGCAGGGTGACAAAGCCAACGCTGCCTAGGTGGCCAAAAAATCTGGTAAACGCAAGGGGTTTTTCCTGCTTTTAATGCCCTTTTTTGCTTCTGGCCCAGAGCAAACCAGGTCTCCTGAAGCACCAGACTCTCGGGTATTTTTCATGACACTCTCCCGCTGACCACTCAAACTCTTCTCCCAGAAAGAAGAGATTCTTTGCTCACACCCTGCTGTGTTCGTTACAGAAAAGCTGGTGAGCAGTGCAAAGAGCCTGGAGCTGCGCTCCCAGTTCTATGAAGTCAACAACAGAGAATAAAAGCACCAAGGAATAAAGCTAAACACATGCTGGACACATTTCCAGTCAAGTTACTCATGATTTCTCATGAAACCAAAGCTGGCTACCAATAAAATGTAAGTTTTGGGAGAGAGGACGGGAGTGGGGATTTCCACGGGGTATTGCACAAGGCTCTGAGGAAGAGAGGTTTAACTTCTGCTCCACTCCAGCCCTGGGATCACTCCATCCTCCCTGACCCCCTCCGTTTCCAACCCTTGCTGTGCTGTCCCGCACACCACTGACTCCACTGCTCAACATCTTAAACACCCAGAAAAAGTTCTGGAGGAATGAAATGTCCAGGCTGGGGAAGGCTCAGGACCAGCGATCATCCCTGGGCTTCCCAGGGGAGGATCAGAGCGAGAGAATTCAGCAGACTGACAAAAAGTGTGGGAATGGTACAGAAACACCCTGCAGAAACCAGGGCGGTTCATTTGCAAGCAGTGAGCCGCCTGGGTGTGGGGAGAGGGAGGGAGGGTGGCTTCTTCATTTCAAAACAGGAGGAGATTTGAATGAAGAATGTTGTACTGCAGAGTTTCACGCTGCACAAAGGAAGATAAATTCCTCTCTAAAGGGTGAGGCTGGCACCTGCTTTCAATAGAAAAGTCTTTTTATTCTGGAATGGAAATCCATCAGGAGGAGACAGCAGAACAGGTCCCTGAGACAAAAGCAGAGTCAGGACGCTGCTGACCTGGCTGAGCTGTGCCAGCAAGACAAGGGCAGCTGGGACACCTCTCTGCTCCAGACCAGCTTAATTCATTTCTTGATGCCATCATGAGCGTGCTCCACAGAAAGCAGTCTGGAAACCAATGCTTCACTGGAGAAGGACAGAAAAATACGCAGAAAAGAACCAAGCAGCTAGAGCTATGTCCTGAAGTCACCAGGAAGCAGGAGCTGGAGGATCAGTCTGCATTTCAGCACCCTGCAGCTTGCCAGTACCCAAAACACACCAAAAAAACCCCAGTGAACTGGAAAGGGGGGTTGTAAAACATGGAATTGTCAGCATTATCTCTGGGTTTAGTTCAGATGCAATAAAAGTGGGCTGGTTACCTCTGCTGTGCTCAGGTGCTGCCCCTGGTCTATGTCATGAGCACCACGAGTTCAAAGAGATGTTTTCTGTCCCCAGCTCCTTCAGCTCAAGGTGTCACGGGCAGTGTGAGGTCCCTACAGTGCCACTGCCTCTTCCCCCTGGCTAAGGAGGGCAACTCGTCCATTCCAAATACCCCTATGCCTTTAACGAGTCATTAAGCCTGGGCCTCACTTTCTCCCCATACAAGGCTACACAGGACACCCAGCACGAGAGCTCCAGGAGCATTTAAGACAACTCGAGCCTAAACAACAGCATCACCTTCCCTCCTGCTCCCCAAAACCCAGCCCTCGAGTGACGAGGGGCAGGACTTTCTTCAAGAGCTCAGAAACATCTGGGTGTCACCAAAATAGTCTCTTTCACTCTACTTTTTTTGCCCACAAGAATCAGTGCCCACATCCAGAATGGTGGATTTTAACGTTAGGAGACAGATGACTTTTTTTCCCCCCCTTTCTTTTTATGAATTTTTAACACCACTTTCTCCCAGGCATCGTGTCCCGTGGTTTCTTGTGCTTTCAGGGCCTGTTTTAGAAGCAGTTTCTCTCTACACCCCCCAGCAGCCCTTCACGACCACCATCCCTCCTCCTCAAGCCCTCTCCCCAGCCCCAGGAGCCGTTCAACAGCCACAGCTCCAGCCCAGGGCTTTACACACAGCTTGTTTCTGACTGAGCCTGAAGATTTCCTCTGCGGGTGGCGACTCCAACAGAAGTGAAGCAGCCGCTTCCTTCGCCATCCAATTTTACTTTTTTTCTTGAAGCGTTTCATCTGCGTTATGTCAAATATTGTGAGGGGTTTATTTTAATGGTGGAACAGTACTAAACTGAATTGAATTATTCATCAGGACCGTGTAACGCAATCATTATTTCTGGCGTTTGCCATATGTTCTCACCGCTTCAGTTCACTTCAGGAATCCCAAATTAAACTCCCTGCACGCTCTCCATCACTAGACCACCACATTCGGCCGTGTGAGCTCCCAGAAACAGCCATAGGTGAGAAAGCAGCATCTGTACGCACGCAGACGTGTGAAATCCTCTCTAGTGCTCATTTTCTCCTCGGGAAAACAGTCCAGGGATGGGCTACATTTCCCAGACGCGATCCCCAGGCGCCTTTGGTCCTGCTGCAAAAGCTTAGTTAATCTGATGTCTTAATTTTGCATTTCTCTATCTGTCAAGGGTGCTCCAAAGGTTAAGTAAAGTTTGGAAGTGCTGAAAGACACTGGGATGCAAGGAGCCAGCAGCAGTAATGTGAAAAATGATTGCTTCTTCCCAATTCATAAGACCTTGCACACAAAGTAACAGGCAGGGTATTCTCCAAAATCACTGGCACAGAAGTGGCAGTTACAGACTCAGATGCTTGAGTATCTTCGGTGAAAGGAAAATCCTTTGGTGAATTATGTCAGATGCTTAGAAATACAAACAGAATGATTAATGCTGGTGTCTAATTTAATTTCACCTCAGGATTTCTTCTCCTCCCTCTCCTCTTTGGGAACGCAGACATTAACACGCATAAATGATCAAGAAATAAATGAAGAGGAACAAAAAGGGACATGTAAACACTTCTGGAGCACAGCAGAGTCAAGTCAATTCCACAATCACTTCCAGCAGACTGCCAGCTTTCCCTACCTGCCCAGGACAGCTGGGGAAGGCAGATAAATAGGAGGTTGGTTTTTTTAACTGCATCAACCCTTTTCATCCTTGGTTTGTGTTTACATTGACATCTTAAGGAAACACCAACTGACCTGGAATATTTCTTCAAGGTGCCAAAATAATAAAAGGGCAAACAGGATGAGGCTTCATTTTAAAATTCAGCAACTGTCTAAAAGGTAACCTCGAGTTAGCACCACAGCTCCAGAGCCACCCCGATGCTGCCATGGAAAGAGAGCATTGCTCCTTGGTACCACCACCACCTTCCCCTCCCCATCCTCAGTCTCGTGGAGATAAAACCTCCCTCTGGAGCTGCCGCAGCCCCAAAGCGAACGTGGGGCCCGAGGCCTCCCAGCTCCCACAGCCCAGGGTCCGGGGAGCCGCGAGGAGGGACGTGTCCCGGGCAGTGCCGCAGGGACGTGCCCACGGCAGTGCCACGGGGATGGACCCACCTGGCCGGGCACGAACCACCCAGCGAGCGCCCGAGCCGGCTGCCGGCCAGCAGCCCGGAGACCTGGACAGGTGGACCATGAAGGATCTCTGCAGCCCTCTCCTCAGATGCTCCCGTTTCCCTCCTCGCCGGAACGCCGGGCAGGGAGCTCAGTCCATGGAGGAGGAAGACGACTGCCCAAAGAAGTCAACAAGGTGAGTCAAATATATCTCAGGAGCCCGATGGAGTCGTCGCTGCCTCCCTGTCTGTGCCGGCGCAGACACTGCCGCCCGTGTTTCTGGGAGGTTTTGCGAACTATTAATTAACCATGAACATTCCAGGAGAGGTGAATAATGAGCATCATTACAGACATTTCACAGATGACTTCAGCAGGATCAAAAAGGTCCTAGTTATTTGCCCGCAGTACCGGGGGACACTGATGACAGAGCCGGTTTCCACCAGAGCAGCCTCTTATTTTCCCCACTGTAATAACCAACAGCCACCATTAAACCAAAACCATTACATAAAATCAAAGTAATGCCTCTCTCAACTGGCAGGAGAGCTTATGATAAATCAGTCTTAACCGCTTACATAAGAAATCCAATTGGAGCATTGTTTTTCATTCCTATACAGCACACCTAAAAACCAGCAGATATAAGCCCAGTTTGAAATCATCCCAAAAAGTTTAATGTCCAAAACTCTTGTTGCAGTTTCCCCGTTGCTGTCTGGCTCAGCCTCTGGTCAGGTTCAGAAGGAGTTTACACCAGGAATACTCAATGAAAGCAAAGGTCTCCCAAGCAGGCTCTTCCTAGACAATGACAGGAAACAGAGAACTCGGTCCTTTGGAGTTATAAATATTCAGGTGGGGAAGTGGAGGGCTGCTGTCTTTAAAGGAACCTCTGCTTTACTCCACAGCAGCTCTTGTAAAGAGGGAAATTAATATCTGACAGAGCCCGCAAAGCTCGAATTATGTGAATCATCATTTTTCTATCAGTTCATTGTCAGCTACAGCAACACCCATTCATCAGCACAGCTTAGACCAGATCAGGAAGAAGAGGATGCTTATTTTTCACGTGCCTTTGTCAGAAAACTGACACTAAACCGCAGGTCTTCCTTTTGACGCGCGCACACTCACACGCAGGCTTCAGCGTTCAGAAATCAGTTTTATGGCTCCAGTTTTTACAATTAAAAAAAGCAGGTGGAGGGAGGTTCTCCTGCCCCTCTGCTCTGCACTGGTGAGACCACAGCTGGAGTGTTGTGTCCAGTGCTGGGCTCCCCAGTTCAAGAGGGACAGGGAAATACTGGAGAGAGTCCAACAGGGAGCTACAAAGATGCTGAAGGGACTGGAACAGCTCTCTGATGAGGGAAGGCTGAGAGCCCTGGGGGTCTTTAGCCTGGAGAAGCTGAGAGGGGATCTTCCTGATGGTTACAAACATCTGAGGGGTGGGGGTCAGGTAGAAGAGGTCAGTCTCTCTTCAGGGGTGCCCTGGGACAGGTCAAGAGGCAATGGGCACAAGCTGAAGCACGGGAGGTTCCACCTCAACCTGAGGAGAAACTTCTTCCATGTGAGAGGGACAGAGCCTGGCCCAGGCTGCCCAGAGAGGTTGTGGAGTCTCCTGCTCTGGGGCTCAGCTGGCAGCAGGGAGATGGGCAGGACCATGAGCAGCAGTGGGGCTGCTGCACTCCTCAGAAAGAGCAGAAAAAAAATCACCTGGGTGCACAGCACGGTCCCCAGGCGTGTCCTGGCTCCCCCTCACCCCTGCCAGCACGGGAGCCTTTCCTCACCGCTGCACCCAAGCTGCTTCCACACCTGGCCAGGGGCTTCTGCTTCCAGTCCCCAAATACTCAACCTCACCAGCTTGTCTTCAGAGCCTCGAGCAGATCTGCACTACAACTGTTTTCTTCTTCTATTTTGGACTGGATGCCCAGAAGACACTGCCGAGTTGAGTCATTTTTTATTTTCTCTTGCAGACTGATGCTGGTCATCCCACATCTCCTCCACACAGCCTGAGCTCTACCCAAGCCCTGATCAGCTACTCACTTCATTTTTCATCTTCTTAATGTGACTCCAGAGGAAAGCAATTCAGTTCTAGAAAACATCACCCAAAAAACCCAACCAACCAACCACACACAACACCCCAAACAAACCCAACCAAAATCACACTACGATTTATTAAAGCCAGTTGGCCAGGAGGAAACCAAAGCACAGGTAACTCCTGTTCACTGTTGCAATTCAGATACTGGGTGTGACTTATTTACCCTCGGTATTTGAAGCTCCAGCCATCTGCCAAAGGAGCTCCTGACCAGCACCGTCCGGTACCAGCCAAAGTCAACACGGCAGCCGGGAGCGAAGGGTTCGGCTGCAGCTCTTCCGCCAGCCTCGCTACGAGGAATGTTTATGTTGGTTCATTTACCAGTGACTTCAAACAACACGCCCAAATAAACCAACTAAACAGCCCAGCACAGAAATCCTAGAAATAGCCAGGAGGCTTCCGAGTGCCAACTATTTTATGGGCCAGTCATCCTCCTTTTCAGCGTGAATTCAGGTTCCTTCCAGACATCTCTCCATCCTCCCTTTGAGAAAAGGGCTTTGAATTGCAGAACAGGAACGTGCTCCAGTGGCATGCTGGTTTATCCAGAGATCTTATTCCAGCCCAGGAATATCCAGGCTTCTGGGAGTCATTAAAATGGCAAAGAAGGAGGAAGATTTTGTTTGGGTCAGGGGGAGTTGTTCTGGGGTTTTTCTGGAAATATATATACTGAACAAAAGCCTGCATCAGGAAGGGCTATGAATAATACTGTCCTAACAACAGAGAGCAAGACAATAAACAGTGTAGTATAATCTCCATTGATAAAGTTACACGTGTGACTTTCAATAAAACTCACTTCAGTTTGATTTACATGCTGACAGCACCTGGCATCATTTATGAAAGCCAGTTATTGGCATCCTTGAATCACGACTTACCAATACCAGACATTTCAGTCCCTTTTACTGCTCGTTACGTGGATAAATCATTAATGCCACGAAGCTGTGACTGACAGTTGTAAATTCTCATAGTGCTGGACCATTATTATCAAGACACATTCCTGCAAAGAGCCGGGACAGATGGATTTGTTATCACCATTTAAAATCCAACACTTCCACAGGAACAGGAGAGTAACTTGCAGTGGGAAGCGAGCAGTGAAAGCTTCAGATGCTCTGGTCCTGTTTTCATGGAATGAATGGTAACTTCCCATTAAGAGGGGAGATCTGTGCTTTGCCTGCCCTAAAGCCATCAGCTATCAGAACAGAACCAGTAACCTTATCAAAACAAGACACCCTACCTTACGGGCTGACTCCCACTGAGACCATCTGGACAAAACATTCAGACGAGGGGTTTTTTTCATTTTTTTTTCATTTTTTTTTTTTCATTTAAAAAAAACCCAACATCTTGAAACCAATTGCCAGACGGGATTACACAAAATGATGTGTCGAACGTGCTGGAGACGGCCAGAAAATCTTTGAAAGCAGACAGAGGGGAGGAAACGTGAATCCTTTTGGGATCCACACACGACTTATCTCTTTACGTTGCAGCGTTTTCAGGCATAAAACTTGAGAGCAGGTAACGCACTGGGGCTTAGAGAAGCCCTGGCCCTACAGTGTTTTAAGAGACATTAAAGAATCAGGTCACCGTTTGCAATAATTAGTCCCCATCCCCCCTGAGTCGTTGCCGTGCAGAAGCAATTCTGGAGCCACCAGCCCACCTTCATCAGCTGCTTGTCCAAGTTCCACCAGCTAATGTCGTGCCACCGTGTCTTCTTATCATCCAGAAAGGAAAACACTCAGCCCCTGGCTGGTTTTGCTCATTTCCCCCTCAATGCCCCCTACCAGCAATGGCTCCAACTACCAAATAAATCCCCAAACCTTAGCCCTGCTCATCCAGGGTGGATTTTATCCCGTATCTGCCAAAGCAGATACCAACAAACCACTGAGTACACTTGATTTGACATTTGCCTTTCCCAGTAGCAAGTCCATACGTCATTTGCCAAAGGACATGCAGATGAACTTTCCACTACTCCCCCTGACAGCTTAATTAATGTCTCAAATATGGAGCACGCCACGACAACCTCACATTTGTTTCCACAATTCATTTTTATGACACGCCAACATCTGCAGAGGATGCTGTAATTAAAAAGGAATAAAATTATGTTTAAAAAAAAACCCAAAACAAACAAAACCTGGATGCTATCTGCTTATTTGCCTGCAGAAAATGGATCACGTAGCACGTGAGCAAGTACAGATGCTCTTCAACCAGTCAGCAGCCTTTGAAGTCCTAAATTACACACACCTTACTGCCATTCCAAAAAAATGAAATTTGTGAAAAGCAAAGTTTTGGGTTTAAGTATTTAATTGTTTTAAGAACCCCCTTTTTTTTGTTTTAGAAACTCCATCAGTTTGTTGATCAGTTTAGGAGGAACTCAGGGAAGGCAAAAGAATGCCAGGTAGAAGAAAACCAAGAGAGAAAAAGGATAAATTGAAGTGTATTTTCAAACACCCAGTGTAATTTCAAAAGGAAAAAAAAAAAAAAGGCACTAAGAACTGCAGCAAAAGGCAAGTAGTGATGCTGTGGTATCACTGCAAAGGAAGTGGGAACACAAACCTTGAGTGCTGTGTGTGTAACAGTGCAGGAACAGCCTGTTTCACTGCAGGACAGCCACCCTCCCCCTGCCCTCTCCCTTATTTATGGAGCTCAGCAGCCAAGACTCCCATCCCCAACCCTCCATTCCCCCTTCTTCTTGCTGCTGTGCCTGCAGACGGGGCAGACTGAAAAGTACTGTAAGAAAATCCCCTGCGTTCAGCAGAGATGCTGATGTTCCATTTGGCTGTCCCGCGGCACGGCTGGGAGCTGGCTCTGGCTCGGGCTGGGAATACCACCACACTGATGAGATAAGCATAAGGCAGCAATGGCCACAGCTCTCCTCCTTACAAGCAACCCACACTGCAAGCCAGGAGCGCAAAACCTCCTCGAGAACAGGATGTCCAGCTTTTTATCTCCTTCTAAAGTATAGCTAAGAGCCCACTGCATGGGAAGGAAGTCAAGCCAATCAATCTGGAGACATTCCGGCTTCCCACCTCAGCCCGGCTTGGAAAGCTTCATTTCTAACCCCAGTGACACTCAGCAGCACTCCCGTGCATCCTCCTGGACAGGGTACGGGAGGGCCAGACTGAAACGAACAGCTCCCCATTTGGAGCTTACATCAGCAACGTACTCAGCAATGCAAATTCTCTTCCTCAAACTCAAGAGCCTGCAGAGGAAGAAGTCAATGTGCTCAGTGACAGCAGCTGCTTCCCCGACGGCCGAGACCCACAGCAGCCCCTGGAAGCAGAAGCAGAGAGCAGCTTGCTCACAGAAACCCTGCCTTTAAAAACGAAGTTGTAAGAGAAACCACTTCTCCCCCCTGCACTCTGCAGGGAGGATTTTAGACGCTCATCCTCCAAGAGGAGAATTTCCAAGCAAATCCCCAGATCACTCTAAACAATGCCAGGGTTTAGTCCCATCACTTCTCTGCTCAGTAATTCTGCTTCCAGTTCAGTTCAAAACTGGTATTTCGGGGCAATCGAGAGGCTGCCTGACGGATGCACTCTCCCCATCACCACACACTCCACCCTGAGTGTTGATTCCTCTTGCAACACACACAACTATCTAAACTTCCAAGTTTAATATTAGCTTGTACTTTCCTTGATTTCACAATACACTCAAAATAGAATGAACAGAAAATCCTTTCCTCACGAGGTTTCAGTTCCCTCTTTTTGAACTCAGGACAAGACCGTTCCTTGCCCCGCCACCTTCAGATCTCCAGCAGCAGACACTTGCCAATGACTGCTTGGGGCTCAACTTACTAATTTGGAAAGTCCAAGATCAATTATCATTAACCACACAAAAGTGCAGACCAAAAGAGACCAGGGCAGAGCGCTGATGGAGATCCAGACCAAGATTTCTCTCTGTAAACAAGACAGCCAGGTAAAGAGCTATTAAAATTCGACTGCAATAATGAAATGCTATTCAGTGCTGTGAGACAGTGGGATTGTTCCTTAGGTGCCAGGCAGGGCCTTTCAGCAGACCCAAAATATCCAGAGGGTTTGCAACGCTACAGCATCGTACGTGAAAAACACCTTTATCTAACTGCAAAACTGCTCATCTGTCTGTTGGGGCTTCCTCCGAACGTCAGAGAGAGTGATGCTCAGTTTGTGTTGCTGCTGCTTTTATCCTCTAAAGCCTTGGGAGGTAGAGGGGAAAAGGCACCAGGAGATCTGAGTTGAAAAAAGACACTTCACACAGCACGTTGTGACAAATACAATGCAGCTGTCCACCTACAGCTTCCAATAAGGTTTTATTCTGCAATGTTCAAGCACTCTCCCTTTCCTCGAGCCATGCAGATGTCAGAATCTGCATGTCCTTGAAATTCAGGCTGTCTTACACAGACACATCCGCGGGTGGACTATCTGGGGAGATGCACACCGTGAGTAACCTGTGCCAGAGATTACAAACGAGCAGCCTCCTTTTTTGCAAAGGAGTTACACTTCTTTTGCAAAGTAGTCAAAAAAAATCTGTTCCTTAAAAATTAAGGTTTTGCTAGTTGTACACAGTGATGGATTGAGTCAGCAAAACACCAAGAAATCCTCTTCATTTCCGATATCAGCCAAGGTCAAGATGATCCACTCAGCTACATCAGCTTCCCTGGGAGTTTTCAGCTTTTGAGTAACACACACACAGATCATCACCTTTCTTTTGCATGCATGAACCTCCTTTTGAAAGCAGAAACATTAACAGAAAGGTATCAAGACAGGCATATTTTGAACTTACAGTTGACTCATCTCTGCAAAAACTGTTGCCTTCCAAGCACTCGCCGTGCAAAACGTGTCCAGCCCACCCTATGGACTTAAACCCTAACCTGGGCAAGCAGAATTTATAAGGCAGCTTTAGAAACAGTCATTTAGGAGCCATCTTCCTTCATAACCTCCACTGTCCCCAGCAAAGGCAAACAGCAAGTGGTCTCCAAGGAGGAGTGCAAGAGAAGGAGATCCAGAGAGACCTCTGGCCCTCCGAATTAAAAACATCGCTGGCGCACAATGGCCCAAGCGTGATGCAGCGTCTACGGCTTCTCATTCCGGCTATTGTCAGCTAATAATAGCCCCAGAGAGCCCCCGCAAGCCAGCGCTGGCCACATTGTGTGCTCTGACCATCCACCTTCCCCCCGGAGAGCTATTTAAAGTAGAGAACAAATTTCTCTTTGAATGTCAGCTCTGTTTGGGAAGTCGGAGCTACCGCGGTCTTTTGAGATTGCTGCTGTTTCAAAACTCTACCCACTAACTGAGTAGCACAGAGTGGAGCTGGTGTTTGAAAACAATAGCAAAGGAAATAACTTGCTCAGAGAAACGCACCGGTGCGGGTCTGGAAGGTCAGACACGGGTATCCCAAAGCCAGCACCTGCCCAGCGGCAGCCGCCTGCCCCTGGCTCCAGCCC
>JANHFX010020614.1:0-16384 GCA_027560015.1 Chloroceryle amazona | reverse complement strand
TAAGGTTTCAAAGGGTACCCACGGGTAGACAGAGGCACAGGGACTACAGAAGAGAGACAGCGCAGTGAATTGTCCTCAGAGGGTAAATACATCCCAATTACAACCCCTGCCTCCTCCTACGCTTGAGATAAACCAGCAATTTGGCAATTTTCCAGTCGAGAAGAGGTTTGCTCGAGTGCTACAATCCCACTATGCTCCCTGATCCAGCACGGTTCCTATACTGATAGGGGTGACAGGTACTAAGTAAATCGGGCAAAATCACACTGCGAGTCAGCCCCAGAAGCTGAAATCAGAAGCCACGTGCAGTCCAAGAGCAAAACACCACCAGCTAACCCCCATCGTTTGTAAGGAAGTCAGAATACAGCAAAACCAGTAGGCATGTACTGGGAACGAACACCATTGCCTAGGGATACTGCACACATCTCAGCATGACCTCATCATTATTTATGAAGCGATACCCAACCACAAAACAAAGCAATGTACTTGGGCTCTTTCAATAAGCAGTAGGGTTTTTTTGATTCATAATGGACACAGAACTATCACCCTTAAAAAACCCAACACATGACTTCAGCCCCAGGAGCCCCTCACAACCTCAGTGCTCACAAGACATCTGCAAAAACCCAAGGCAGAATTTCTTCTTCTATCTGCAGCCACCCAGAGCCAAAAGCTCCTCCCAGCTCCAATCTGGGTCCAGAGGAGCAGAAATGTGATTCATCCTCCCACTCTCCATCCAGCTCCCACTTCTCCGCCGGAGCTGCCAGGAGGAGCTGGAGCCCAGCACCTTCAGCAGCGTGGTGAATCCATCACCGAGACGGAGTCACTCCCAGCTCTTCCGACAGCATGAACATTTGGTGACATTTCAGTTGCTACAAACAAGGAATGAATTTGAACCGGGACCTAAAAAAGATGTAGGTTGAGTCACAACCACGCTGACTTCTCACTCATTAAACCAGATTTTACTTATTCCCAATTTGCAGCTTGCTAGGTATGAACAGTGTATTAAAGAAAACATAATTAAGGAACCCTTTTAGCAAGCAAAGAAAAAAAAACAGCCCCCAAAAGTGAACGCACTGAAGCCCAGCCCTCTTCCACTGCATCCACTGGACTTCTCACTTCATCTGGAACGACCCTGCCAAGGGGAGAAAACTGAACCTAACCTCGAGCCAAGTCCAAATGACAACAGTGAAGCCATTAACAAGTTGCTTGGCTTGTTAAGCCCTGAGCCTGTAGCTGTGGATGGCATTTTTAAGCCTTCCTAGGGAGGACCCAGCGCTCGCTCTTAGAACCTCTCCCAAGGCCCGGGAGGATGGTTACAGAACTGAGGTACCAAACATAAGCAGCTGCATCTAGCCGAGCAAGGGAACTAAAATTCATCCCCAAGAAAATCCCCGCACCAGCAAGTTACGGGTAGGTGTATAAAAATATTAACTTAGGCAATGAAAGAAACACAGCCTGCACTATTAGTTTATTTAGACTGACCACATTATTACCGATGGCAAATTGGTTAATAACAGACATTCCCACGGCCACCACTCCGCAGAGAAACATCCATTTTGTGAAACAGATGAGAATGAACGGTCTAACCTCAAACCGAGCTAAGGCACGGAGAAAACGAAATCACCAAGGAGCCAGGCACTTGCTAAAATGTTAAGTCCACCCTAATTACCGACAAGGCAAAGAGGATTTTTCTTCACTCCTGACACACTTTTCCTCTTCCTCGAACACATCCGATTGCTTTGTATCTTTTCCCTTCTCTATTCTAGGCCCATTGACAAGGAAAAAAAAAAAACCATTAACACCTTCATCCGGATTACCAGCATCTGGGAGCACTGAGAAAGCTTCCTTAAAATGCAGCTTTTGAGCAGAGCAGCCTCCCTGACCCCTCTGCTGCTGGACAAAGCGAGCGGGTCAGAAAGCAAGAGGCGATTCCCAGCAGCCTGCCTCAAAACCAAGCAGAGGGGCTCTGCTGTTTGCTCTGGCACAGCCCCGCGTCGCCACAACACAAAAATACATCCCCTAGGACCAGGCGAGTCCATTCCGAGAAACCAGAGCACTTCAGGCACCAGAGGAGGACAAGGAATCAGCCCCTCAGTAGTTTGCTGTGACAAACGTTTCCTGCTTGCTCTGCCACCGAGAGAAATCTTTACTGTTCACAAACTTCCATTTAAATTGAGCATCTTCACAAAGCTCTGAAGTTCAACTTCAGCTGGATCAGCCAAGGTCTCCGCAATACCACCTATTTCTCACTGGCATAGGAAAGTGTCAGCAAAACCCCGGTGTGAGTGGCAGCAAAATGAGCATCTCAATATTCTCAACCGGCCTCTCTTCTTGGCAGCTTAAAGATTTAAAAATTTTAAAGTACAACTTGGATGTCGAGGACTGGCAACCCCGTAGCTCTGCCAGTGCTGGAGTTCACATAAGCCTTTAACTCCAAAAATAAACCTCAAAGAAAACATTCATTCAAAACTCTGTCCCAGTGGAGCAAAAAGAACTTTGGAAGAATCGTAAAAAACTGGCACTTAAAAATAGCAAACCTGTTTATTTGGGCTCGGAAATTTCAGGGGAGTGTTTATTTCCTACTTATTGCCCAAAGCATTGCCCAGTGGCAGAAGTCTGGGAGGAACAGGAGAGAAGAGAGAAAGGAGGCCAGTGAGGGGTACCTGGAGACACGTTTCAGCTGCCTGACAGCCCAACCCAAGACGGGACAAACTTTGACTCATTGATGGAACTGGTTTGGACTGCTCTCCACAGTGAACTCCCTCGGGAGCTGCATTCCCCAGCTCCCTGCTTCCACTCAGGCCAGCACACCCCTCTTGACAGCCATCCCATTCAAAACACTGCTGGGGTTTGTCATTCCATCACCTCCAAAAAACCCAAAGGACAACAAAAAATAATGACAAACCCAAGTAAACCCACGATGCAGTTACCTCCTCCGGCAGAGCCATTCTTCTTACAGAGAGGCACATCCTTCCCAGCCACAAAAACCAGTTCAATGTTCTCTCCACGTGTTTCAAGGTCTGTAACTGAATCCCATAAATCTCACTGGAGACCTTGATTTAGGTCATTTCGAGTAATTCATTACCCTTTAATCTTTTTACCTACTTTCAGTCTGCTCGGAACACAACGCTGTTCCACGGTGAAAGATCTGCTGAAAGCCTTCATTCAGCAGCCCGAGGAACAGAGACTCCTCCAATTAACAGCACCCATCCCAGGAGGGTGTCCCTCCAAGGGGCAAACAGCACCCACAAGGCAATCACGCCAGCAAGACGACTGATTTGATCATAAACCATGGAAAGCAAAGGAATTTTAAAGAGAAAAAGTAAATTATTATATGCTGTTATAAATTTGCATCGTGATACCCAGAAATAATTTGCTTTATTTGGCTTCAAAGTAGCTGAGGAATAACAATCTATAACACTTAAAACATGCCAGAGGAAGTTTCAGAATCAGAGAATTCTCCAAAACAGTCTCAGCTTTGGGGATTTCTTATTTTATTTTATTTTTTAAATATCAAAGAGGCAAGAGTCCTCAGTTATTAAATATTAGGTACGATGAATGAACTTCCTCCCTGCTGCTGATGGGCAAGGGGTCATCGTGAGACCGAAACCTAAGCAGAGTTAAGATGCTAAGGAGAAGAGGACCTTAGAAAGTGATGGAGTAAAAACCACCGACTACAAGAGATTTACAGGACAGCCCAATAGCTCCTTAGCCTATTGGAAGGTGTTTTGTTTGGGCTACTACGAAACAAACTCACCTCTCAAGTAAATAAGCACTTCATACGTTGGAAGATGAAAAAATAAAAGAGCTTTCCCCATAGCTGATAAAAAGCACTCTGTGGAAAAGAAGTAAGAACACCGGTGGCTCTGAAAAGTTAACGGTCAACAGGTTGTGATGTTACTGCCCCAAGTAAAAGTGTGCGTAGCGTGGCTCCGGGGGATCTTTGGTTTGTTAACAAAATACACCCTGAGAGAGGCACGCGACCAGAAGCAAAACCAAACCAAACAAACAAAAAAGGGGAGGCAGGGAAATAAAAGGAACCTGTTCATCAGAGAGTCCTTAGCGTGGAGAGCTGATTTTATTCTTACTATCGCTCAAAGTAGTTCTGTACACACAGTGTAACTTTTCCACGCCAGGCAGCGCAAGCTGATAGCTTTCCATAAATAAATAACATTAAAAACACAAAAGCAAAAGCTTACTCCTTCCTACAGCTACAGGCAGCTGTCATCCTCTGCATGCACCTTTCCACACGAGCAACCTCCCTCTCGAAAGGGGAGGCATCCATCTTTTCGAGCTGCTAAGTGTGTTTAAATAGTCAACATATAAATAAGTTCAGCCAGCCAGGACACCAGCAAACCTCTCACAAGATCCAGAAGCCTTACGGTGAAGGGAACAGCAGAGGGGCAGCACTTTGATCCCCAGCGTGGCAGCTGGCCGTGCTGCTCGGGGTTTGCTGGAGGGTGGAGCACGGATGAGAATGATCTGCATGAAGCACATCATAAAACCACCGAAAGATGCCAGGGAGCTGGAAAAGGCAACAGAGAACGGGGAAAATGAGAGCTGCTCTTTCGCCTTACAGCAAGTGCTTATTATGGGACTTCACAAGTTTCAGATGTTGCTTTCTGGGGAAACCTCCAGCAGCAGAAAAACAACTTTACTTGGCCATCTCGTACGTGTGGGTCTGGCCAGCACAAGCTCCTTCCCAAAATACGGATGGAGCCTTCCCTTCCCCAGCCTGAGGCACTGTAAGAGTCCTACTGTGGGTGCTCCCTAAGCTTGAGCTCTGAAGTAAGCACAGCAAATGTATAAATCACAGCAAGAGTAACCAGCTGCTGGAGGATGTCACCCAGAAAATAAGTTTTGAAAGAAAATAAAACTTAAAAAAAAACCCCAAACCAAACCAAAACACTTTCTCATTCACTGGCAACAGCTGTCACTGCTTTCAAGACATAAAAGGCAACTCAACCTATAGGGATTTTCCAGAGAGGCCAGTGCCAGAATTTGTTTTAAATCTAAAAGGAACCTACTACCTGAATATCCAGGGACATGTTTGGGGTGACCATTTTTAGCCCAGATTTCTGGGGAGAAAGAGTGAAAGGTGGAAATTCATGGCTGCAGGGAGCCCTTCAGAGCTATCTTCTGTCAAGTTCATTCTGATGGGGGAAATAATTTGATTTAAAGCCTAAGATCCATCCCTGAAGTACGAAGGCAATGCATGTGGATGTGTTGTATTAGGCAACTGGGCTAAATAAAAGGATTTCTCTTACACTTTTGGGTAGAGTAATTTATCACTACTGGCAGAAATTAATCATATAATGGAAGGTAACAACAGCATATGGACTGATAAAAGATCAAACCAACCTCAAGAGAAAATACAGACAATCTGGGTGGGATAAGAGCACATGGAGGGAGAAAAGGCAACTTAGAGATGAGTGGCAGGACTTCACACCACACCAGAAATAATATCAGCCCTCGAGGGGGCCAGGAGTTGGCCCCAGAGGGTGCTCAGCCCAAGCTCTGAGTTTATCCAGCAGCCCTGGTCAGCAGCGCTGACATTTAGCAGAGTAAGATCCCTGCTAAGAGACTTTCCACCTTTGTGTGGCACGGACAAAACTCTGACTTGCAAATGGTTGCACTGGAGAAACCAGAGGCCGCTGGTGTCACAGCTCCATTAACCAGCCAGAGACATGAGTACCGAAGCCTCTCCCAGTATGTGTGTGGGTGCCATCTGGTCCCCACTTGTCATCTTTCATTCTTCTATAGCACGACTCCTGGAAGCTCACAAGAGCCAAAACAGGGGAAAAAACCCAAACCCAAACAACTAACCAAACCACCAAAAAACAAAACAAAAAAACCCCACCAAACAGAAACAGGACAAGAAGCATCCCGAGATTTTAGACATTCAGCTCCAGGGGGAAAACCCAAGAGCAGAGTTTCATTCATAGCAAGTTAAGTTTCCATCCAAACATCATTACTGCATCCTGTGACCTTTGTAGTGCTGCGTTTGTTCCTCCCTCCACACAGCCCAGAAACCCTCTCCCCCTCCCTTTTCCAGCTGCACACTTTTAAGTCATTTACTGGCAAAGTCTTTTGCTGGTGTTTGAGGATCTTGCTGCAGCTCTGGAGCCCACCCCGGTGGGCTGGGACACAGAAACACTGGTGGTTCACTGATGTTTTCTGAAAGGGTAAATGGGATGGAGCAGGCTTCCTCCTTTGACACATGGGGAGAAGACAGCAACGTTAGGAAGAGTGACTTTTTCATTAGAGAGACCAAAGCAAAACCAGGCTTCTTTCCAAAACCACTTCACAGAGATATTCATTTATTAAATTTCAGAATAACTGGTTATCAAATGCAGGGGGAGAAATCTCCACAGGCCTGCTCAGAGCTCTGCACCTCCAGAGGCCATAAAACACTTTGTACACTAGAGTTTGGCATCATTATTAACAGATCCACTGCACGTATTAATAAAGATGGAGACCATTTTTGTCACTATAACGATGGCAGCTCCCCATTTACACGCTGTCTGTCCTCCACTTTACGTTCATCAGATGGGTCTCTTCAGGGAACTTGCTTTATGATCCACAGAACCAAGTTTACATCTACTGATGACCAAAAAACCCTCAAAAAAAACAATGACAAAAAACAACCAACCAAGCAACAAAATAAATAAGGAACCCTGCCTGTAGATTTCCCACATGCTGGGGTCAGGAGAGCAACCCTTGCAGCAGGAAGGTCTGTCAGCATCCTCACAAACTCCACTGTGCCTTCCATTGGTGCCGAGTGTCCAAATTCTGCTTTCCAGGAGAACGATACCGCTGCGGGTTCCCAAGAAGGTGGAAGAACATCAGTTTGCTAGAAAGCCTCATTCCTGCTGGCTGATCACAACTGCCTGGATGGTTATTCATAGTGCCATTAATAGCCTCGGGAGAAGTAAACTCATCATAGCTGTGATTTCCAAGTAAAACACTTCAGACAACCCTCCCCAGATGAACTGGGATGGAGGAAGGAGAACTGCTGTGTGCCAGTGAGCACACACAGCTACCATCTGTCTGTGGCTGCCACGGCACTGCCCAAATTGAGTAACTACATCTGGTAGCTCAGTGGAAGTTCCTCAGACTCATCATCTCATCCCTATGTAAAATTTCTTCATATTTTAATAACAAACAGCGTGAATGAAACATGCAAATAACTCCTCTTTGGGTTTTTTTTCCTCCCCTAAAAGCAACACCACCACATAAAATGCATTTTGGATACCAGACACTCTTAGAGCGTAGCAGCAAGAGCACTGCTCCACTGTTACCCTGCATAAAGAAAAGGATTTTGTGGAGTTTCCCATAACACCTAACTTTACAAATTACTGCTAACGAGTAGGAGCATCCTCAAAGACAGGAGAGTAATTTATCCCCCTGTATTTAAACCTCATCCGAGCTGGTCCCCAAATAAAGGCATACTCACACAACGTGCCACAGCACAGAGACACCCTTGAAATTGGCCTTTGCTTTGGCTCCCTCCCCCCTGAGAAGGGAACAAGGAGATCACCTACGGCCTAAATCTTTACAGTGGACAGAGGGAAATGCCAATCCCTACTTCATTTCATCCGGATCACTAAACCAATAAAAAGCAATTGCTGTGAAGGGCTTACCACCACCAACTGGGTTTCCCCTTGGCTTCTCACTGCTAAGCCTCCAGCAGCGGAAAAGGATGGCTGGGAAATAGGGTGAGTGAGAGATGAGAAGCAGAACAACACCCCATCCATCACTAACAAGTCCCAAGCTGCAAATGCGGGAGCTGAGGGGAACCTCTCGTGTCTCACAGCAACAGCTTCAGGCCCTGGTCTCTCCTCCTCTGCTGGGATCGACGGCAGCCGACCACAGGCAGCTTTCCAGGCTTCCCTCATGCCACGGCCATGCCATGCAGAGGCTAAAACCCAACGAAAACACAAAAATGTCTTTCTAAACAAGCCCGTTTGTAGAATAAGCACCAATTTGTGCTGCTGATCATGCTTTCCCTTTTCAGGTAGCAAAGAAAGAGACGGCAAAAAAAGAAAACAACCCCACACTCATAACCCTGCACGGTTTGCCTTAGGAAAACCCACCAGTGACACAGAACTGTTCTGATTGACTGAGGATCTTTGGTTAAAAACCAATCAATCCACTTGTTCAGAGCGAGCAGGTTAGCAATTCTGGCAGCTGTGGGTCTGGCAGGAACAACCCCCCCTTCCTATGAGGCCATCAGAGCCTGGCCCTGAAGGGGGACGGCACTGCTGTCCCAAGAGCCAGGGACTAATTCCCAGGCAACAACTGCCGTTATTTTAAGTAGACTCGATTTGCAAGCACTCCCCATCTATAAATTGCACAGCTCCACGGCTTACTCTCTGCATAAAAGCCTTTGTCCAATGACAGCAGTACAAAAACAACCCAAAAATTCTTCCCCGCTTCAAAGAAGAGAAGCCAAAAGGCTCTTCCTGGAAAGTCCCACGATAAAAAAAGAAAAAACTACTTCAAAAGTAGTAGGACTGGCCAAAGCACCCCGCCGCAGCACTTCACGACCGTAGATTAACATCCACTCTTGGCTTAGAGTTAAGCTGTTTATTTGGCTCCTTCTCAAGAGTCAAAAAAGCCAGGAGCTGCTTATGTGCCACAGGATAAGGCAGCTCCCCTGGCCTAAATCAGCCGATTTCACAGAAATAAACGCGAGGCAAAGGTTGCAGCACGCTGAAAACACTGGAGGATTTTTGCACCGCCTTTGGCAACGCCTTGCGAGACCACGGGGGAGACGCAGCGCTCACTCGAGGGCAGGGTGAACCCTACGAACGCCTGAGGATTCGCTGCTCACCAGGCAGCTCCTCCACGGGGCAGCAGACAAAAGGCTGCCCGCTGGATTAAACCGCAGGGCTGTGCCAGGTGAGAGATGCAGCCGGGCACAGCTCCCGGCTACCTTCATCCTCCCGCTGCTGCCGCCTCGCTCGCTCGCAGGACGGCGACGGCCGGGCTGCCCAGCATCGTGCCCAGGCTGCTGGAGTGCCAGCAGCGCTCCCAAATGACTCCAGCTCTTGTAGACACGTGATCCTTTTACATTCAGAAATGCAGAGGAAGTGATTTTATTTATTTTGGGGTTGTTGTTCTTTTTTTTTTTCCCCTAAATTCCCAGTCCCTTGCTTTCTTTCCAGATTTAACTCTCCCTGTATCAACTCAAAGCAAAGTGACTGGGTCAGAAGTTAAACAACGGATAAGTTGCTTTGATGGAGAAAAAAAAACAAGACCAAAAACAAAAAATAAAAGAATATTTTAAATGGTTCAAATCCATTTGCAGCAAGAAATGCCAGCTGAGCTCCCTTGACACCGTTACTCCATATCCACGTGTGTTTTCCAACTTTAAACACATCAAGACTCCCACTGGCCACTACTTAGAGCTAGCATAAAAGGTTCTGTTTTGTCTTTTATAACATTGCTGTTTTGAAAGAAAAGGAAAAAGGGAAAGTAGAAATGAAGAACAGTCCCCAGTGATGGAATTACTGTGAAGTCAAGACCCTTCCTCCCATTTTCTCCCATGTTTTTTTATCCCTCCGCAAATCCAACCACAGCTCTGCGTTCATTTCCATCGCCCACAAGACACCGACAGTATTCAGAGAGCAGGACTCCCATGACATTGTAGAAATTCTCAAAAAGCAAGCATGAAATCTGCAAAAGTCATACGAAAATGAACTAAATAAAGTCCTAAGTAATGAATATCAACTGTGCAAGGCATGGCGAAAGCTATTCAAGAGAACATGTGTTTAAACATACTTTCCATCTCCACAAAGATTTCGATTTTTCACTCTTCATAAAGACAGCTGAAAAAGCTGAGCAGGCAAATAGGTTCTTCCAAGTAAATTCCCAAAATGTACAAAAATTAGTAAGCATTAAAAAGGAAAAAGTCAAGCCTTTTAACTAACAAAAAAAAGGTACTGATGTGGACCCTTACCGCAAAAGAAATTGCTTAGAGCTAAGGAAAGATGTCGTGGGGCTCCCCGAGTTGGCAGTTCAGGAAAACTGGCCATCAGAGGTCAACTTTGTATAGAAACCCTACTGGAGTTACACTGGAACTCCTCCTGCTTTTGGAAGAAACCGCGGCACTTCAGTGGACCGGGTCCTTTGGTCAGCGTCGGTGCCCAGCCCTGCACTGTGTGATGAATCTGCCACACAGGGATGTTGGAGATGGAGAGGAAAGAAAGAAGACTCTGCATTCTTTCACCTCCTCCTGTCCTCGTTAATAATCCATTAGTAGGAGGTGTACGTAAGACCAAAAAATAAAATGAATAAGAGACAAACTATTGCTGTAACATCAAACCAGGCTCCCAACGGCCCCTTCCCCCTTTCTGGCAGCAGGCTGCTTCGTTGGCCCAATCCAGCTCCAAAACTCAAGGGATTAGCACTATCAAGAACTGCAGAAAACCAGATGATTCCACAGCAACTCCATAGCCAGAGTTTGGAGCAAGTCATTGTTGCAAACAAATGGAATCACTTACACACACAGAGCAATGATTAACTGTAAAAAACCCTTAAAAGGTAGTTTCACATTTTAAATGTAAATGGTAATCTAGTGCAGAGAAAGGCAAAGCCTCAGCATTCAACAACCATTCCGCTCAGCCACACCAGGGTGCGCGGCTCAAGAGCCTCTCTACACCGTGGACCAAACGGGTGTTGCCAAAGACGCGGCCAAGAGCTCAGCCACCGGAGCTCTGCACGGACCTGGCGCTAGAGCTGAAACAGGGTCATGGTGTCCAGTGACCAGCTTGGTGGCCTCTTCAGAAGATGAACCCCAGAGAGAAGTCATCACATAAACCCAACAGCAGCAGGACTGAAAATCCCCTCGTGCGCAGGTTTAGCAACAGAATAAATGACAGCGAGTTCAGCTCATTGATCTAAAACCCTCAAGGTAGTTCTACAAACACCTTCGTCCTAGACAAGCGCTGCATGTGCAGCATTACCAAGAAGACTTTCAACAGTTGAGGGAAATGCCCATTTCGTTTCAAATCGCCAAAAGCACCCCACTTCCCATCCCCAAAAGCGCAGCTGCTGCCGCAGTCACGGCTGCTTTTGTCACCAGAGGGCTGGACCGCTCCCCAGAGTTTACCAGGATTAAAAACTCCCTTATTATACCAATGAGATTTGGAGGCAGAAGATCCCAGTCGGATCAAATACACCATTCAGCCCAGGGAGGAAAAAGGGGCTTACCTGAAATTCATCAGCAATTTTGGGGGGAGGTTAAAAAGAAAGTTTTAGACCTTATAGGAGCCTGAACCCGATGGCAGCTGGGAGGCTTGGCTGAAGTTCTTCTTATCAGGCATCTACTCTGAGCTCAAGACACACTCAGCTAAATAACCAAGCAGCCACCTCTGTGCTGTGCTCGCTCCTGCTACAAATTACCTCATCTATTTTTCATACTCCTAGCGCTTTTTGGCCTGCGCTGCGAGATCTGCAGGAGATGCGTTTTCACCTTTGCTAGAGACAGCTCAAGGACAGGAGCAGTTTATGAACCCGCGCTGCGTAAAGAAGATCCAGTACTAAATATCTGTAGCCCAAACCATGAAGCTATTTACTGCAGCTTTATACAAACTAATTAAATATAAGGCTCTCGAGGGACACGAGGAGAAAGAAAATAAGAATTAAGAGATAAATCACTGGCTTTTCTTTCCTCAGCAAACGTACGCTCCAATTTAATACGTTAAACCAAAAACCAGTCTGACAGTCCTTGGTCGGGCATAGATAGGCAGCATCCAAATCTCACATGGAACACACTGCACAGCATAAATTAATTATCTCTGCTTTACCGCAACTTGCACAAAGGAATTGGGAGAGACAATCCAGACAAGGGGATGAGCTTGAGCTATCAAAGGCTCCATATGGAGACCACAGAATCTCACTTTCCAGCTTCACAGAACTCATAATCTTTGTGAGCACATGGTACAGAGACGTATCAAAGCAGCACTTCCCTCCCCTGCTGACCCCATGTCATCTTGTCGGGAGAATTCCTACCGCACGACACGCAGCCATTTCAGAGCTGCCTCAAAGAGAGAGGCACCCTCAACGAGTCTTGCAAGAAGAGCCCACTGGCAACTTGTCCTCTCTTTGCCAACAGCAGGAAACATGCCAGTGCAGATGGCACAGCCACACAACCAAACCCAACACGGGCTGTACTTGCAACATCTAAAGGCAAAAGACTCGAGGTCAGGGCAGCTGCTGAGAAAAGCCACCCTGTCTGGACACCTCTGCGGGTTAGTCCACTTGTGCAGAACACAGCAAGCTCGGAACTGAACCTCCAGATACTAGAGACCATGGGATCACTGCACAGTCCAGGCTGGGAGGGAGCTCGGGAGGGCATCCAGCCCGACCTCCAGCAGTCAGCTCCGAGGTCAGACCAAGTAACTCCCGTCTATATCCAGTCTGGTTCCGGCAACCTCCCAGGATGGGAGCACCACGCCGGTACCTACAGACTGCAATGCTCGCCCTCAACCACGCTGCACAAGGAACTAAGAAGCAGCACATCCCTCCCTCCCCGTGCCCTGACCACTGCACAGCAGGTTTGATGGAGAAGAGGTAAATATTCTTCATCCTCAAAATGTCATTTCATCCCAGTGTTGATCTCCCCGGCCATTAGCTGCACACACAAACCCCAGGAAGAGCTAATCCCAACCCAAAAGAGGCAAGGAACTGGCTGCAAGAAGAAGACAACAAACACCTACAGCTCAGGGCCAAGGGAGAGTGACAAGTTTCGCTCCTCATCACCCTGCCGCTCCCACACGCCTTCTACAAGAGGAATTACCAAGCTCATTCAGCACAGAAAATGAAAACTTTTGCAGAGGAACGATCTATTCAACGTAACCAAACCACTCTTGAAATAGTTTTTGATTAACAAGACTATTAAATTTTTAAACAAAGCTCAATTGTTCCATTAGTAATAAAGTGCTTAAGTACGTGTTTGCGAATTAATGGTTTCAAATGAAGCCACTAAACATGGTTTCCAACACACGGCCAGGAGGGAACGTAGCAGAAAAACGCAGCAAGGTTCTAAATGCCAGTAAAAAATACCAGAGTCTTCTCATCTGAGAAACAGAGGATGCATTGCCTTCTCTGCAGCTCACCAACACCTCGTTCATCCCACTCCTGCTGCCACTGCTTTGCGGCATCATCTCGCATCACAAAAGACACCAAGCAGCCCATGGTCGGAGCTAACACCGGTTCTACGCCCATAGCTCAAGTCAGAATTTGATCAGGACACCAACGTTTTTATGTTAAGGATCATGGTACGTTTCACGACGAGACAGCAGCACACTTCTGGCTTTCAGTGGGGTTTTAGTACCATCTTATCTCCCCACGGGTAGAGAGACCAGCACACCTCTGGAATTCGAGACACAAGAGGTCTTAAGAGCTCCTAAGAGCTTCCCTAGAGTCCCAAATCCCCGTCCAGCTCACAACCAGAGGATCTAAGGATGAGATAGGAAGTCTCATGAGCTTGAAGAGCAGCGTATAACTAAACCTCAGAGTCTCCCCCCACACTCAGTACCTGGAAGCAGAGGGATGATGATCCCCTTTGTCAGAGCACCTTGAGAAAGGGTGAAGCCAGGTGGAGGAGAGAAGCTCTCCCCTGTACTTTGCAACAAATGAGGTGATGGAGGAGAGGATTGTTACTGTCCTGCCACGGGCATTTGTGAGCTGTTTGGCCAATCTACACCTCCCTCACCAGGAAAGAGCAGGAGATGGATGAGAACTTCACTTCTGAAGTCCCCTGGGCAGGGAGAGCTGAACCATGAGAGGGATGAATATCCCAAGACAAACCCGTAGGTGCCTTCACCACTAATTCAGGAGGGAAACCCCTTCTCCCAGCTCCTCGTGATCCATTTACACAGTTCTGGTCTTCTTAACCTCACATACTTATGACCAAAATATAAGGTGAAAATAAAATAATCTATGTGCCACTACAACAATTCACTTTGGGGACCACATTTAGGGGCTGACTGCCAGGGCTCTGTATAAGCACCCTGAGGGATGCACTGGGTTTCAGCAGCGGTGGTCCCTGCACTCAGGGAAGGCTCAATTCCATTCTACCCACCTTGGGGGTCTCTTCTTTTGACAAGGAGGGGAAAGAATTCTTTGTAATTCATGGAAACAAAAAAAAAAGAACCAAACCCACAAAAAAAACCAAACAAACCCAAGAGGTGAGATGTGGCACCTTCCCGATTCTACAGCCTTGTTTCTTATTGTTGTGTCCCATTCCCAATCCTGTGATTAGCAGCTTGTGCATCTCACACACATTTTGATGGGATAATTAATGAAAGAACATCTAAGCCTCTAATTTTACACTGACTTCAATTCCCATTTCCAAAGACCGCTAGGAAACAGGAATAGAAACTACAGCAGCAGAGAAGAAACACACTCTTCTCCATTTCTAACTTGAAGAACCCCAAAATTAAGAAAATAACAACCAAACTAAACCCTGCCCAGCTTTACGTGTGCTCAGGTAAGCACGCTGAGCACTACTGTCAAAACCACCTCCAGGTACAGAGCACAAGGGTCAGTGTAGGACAAGCATCTTGCAGGACAAGGCGCTGTAATGATTTACAACCAGCAAGCAGCCCCCCCAGTAGGAAAAATAACTAAGTACATAATTGCAAAAGCAATATTTTAATTGTCAGGTTTAATCTAGGCTGCCTACTCAGATTTAAATCACACTTTTTTTTTCAAATCACATTGATTTAACTCCATCAGCCCTGCCCGAAGGCCATCTTTCCTGCCTGCTATGAGCATACCAAGCAAGTTTTAAGCGAGGAGATAAATCACTAAATCTCATAACTTCCTACCGGCGACACATCAAGCCACAATTATTTTTTTCTGAATCAGCATTACCTTGAAAAGTCTGCAAAATAAAGAAGCCAAGCAGACAGTTCATCATCTTTTTGTGTTTGGTTTTTTTTTTTTCCCCTTGTTTTTTTTTTTTCTTCTTTTTTTTCCACCTAGGGCACATGATACCTGAAACCCAGCCAACTGAATCCTGCAGAAGAGTTGCACGATCAGTGCAAAAATGCCTCCGAGTCTTTATTGCCTTCCTCTGATGATGGCAATAACAGGGCTGCTTTAGTTTCCTCGGTTTACAGAGGTACGCCTGCGGATCTACGCTGCAACCTGAAGGTGTTACACTCAGGAACACGGCGAGAAAACCCTGAATAATGGAACTTTCTAGCACAAGCAGCTTTATAGGGACCCTCAGCACAGTCCCTGTTACTACCGGTGGAAAAATGCTCTTCTGACACTGTACAGATTGTTAAAAGATTCCCATGATAGGAGGAGGATTAAAAAGCAATTAAGCAGCTCTCGTATTTCAGACGCAAAGCTGCGTTTTAGAACGGCAGAGAGGAAAACGGGGATCTGTCAGAGCTCAAAGATTGGTTAGATTCTGTAAAAACACCCCAAAATCCCTTCCTGTGATACCTTAAACCAGCAATACCCCAGTAGGAACCTACCCCACGGGGAGGAGAAAAAGCATTGCAAACCCGATCCAACATTGTATTATGGAAAAGCCCTGCAAATTCCAGGCAATCTGCAAATGATTTCCCCCTTCCCCACCCAAACATCTACTGTAAACTCCAATTGCAAGTCAGGACTGCAGTGGGGAAAGAGATGGCAATGAAACCATTCCTACCTTTCACTTGAGTGTCATACTCAGCTATGATCTCCTTATCCTTTTTGAATTTTGCTGGCGACGTCATGTTTTCTTTTCCAAAAAGATTAACCTCCAAACAGATCCACCAGAACACGAGCTGGAAATGCAGTTTCACTCCTCTCTATGCGATGCAATGATTTTCCTCTTGTCCTTCCCCCCACCCACAAAAAGGGAAAAAAAAATAAAATAAAATAAATCAGTCCATGGAGAGAGGGTGTGAGACGAGCACAGCAGCAGCAAAATGCAGATGTTAGGAGATCAGTGGATGGAAAAGGCAGCAGTTTTGTCTCCCTGCACCAAACCCTTTAGCAGCAGCATCAGACGAGCGAGATCCTGCAGCCCCCAAAGGCTCTTCCTGATTGCTAACGTTAATAGCACAGCCAGGGAGTGGAAGTCCTTCCGCACAGCATGTTTTGTGGGGGTTTGCTTTGCCTTTTCTTTTTTATTTTTTTCCTTTTTTTTCCTAAATGGGCTCAGAGAGGATGCAAATCAAACCCCAAACGAGAGCAGAAACGGAGGACGAGGAGCCGTTTTCTTTGGTTTATTGCCTGCAAATTCAATAAATAAATAAATAAATAAATATATATAGAAAATTACACCTTGCAGCCGGCAGTCACCAGATGCGCAGCCCAAATTTGTGACTGTAAGAAAAGCTGCCCTGACGTTGCAAATTATCCCTTAAGCACC
>JANHFX010020613.1:9446-47151 GCA_027560015.1 Chloroceryle amazona | reverse complement strand
TCATCAGCAAATTTGCTGATGGTGGACTCAATCCCCTCATCCAGATCATTGATAAAGATGTTAAACAGGACTGGGCCGAAGCACATACCTGCCCTGATGTATTGCTGTGGTCCATAAAATGTTGTGACATCCTCTGTGCATCTGTCTTTGAAGTGGTGCTTGTGATGCCCGGGAATGGAGTGCTGAGGCTTCATCAGTTCATGATGCCAAGGTGGTTGGCACTTTCACCTGCAGAAGGACATGAGTGTAAACACAAGCAGGAGGATGTAAGCAGAAAGCAAGAGTTGTAGTGGGATAGACCAAAAAGAGAAGGGGCTTGTGGGGGCAGGGGAGGATCGTGAAGGATAGATTTTTCTGGGAAAAGAGATCACGAGCACTTCCTGAAATAGTGAATAATGAAGGTGAGGTAGGCAATAGAGAATGGGGGTAGGTGAAAGGACAAATAAACTGACACCTAGTGAACTTAATAATGAGAAAATTGATCAGAAAGAGCAACCATTGTCAATTATGAGACGCATAAGGCTGGAAGTGTCTGTAGCTAGAAGGGGAGCAACAGGAGACAAATTATGCCTCGGGTATGGTGAAAAGGGTGAGAAAAGAGAGAAGCAAGGACTCTTAGATTGCGTGTATTTGTCAGAAGTAATATTTGCCCCTTCCACACCTTCCAGATTTTGTCCATGTATTCACTCATCTCCTCTTCCTCATCTTGTGCATCAGCTGAAGAGCTAGCGCCTGACCGCAGTCAAGCTGAAGCTGCACTGTGGTCTATGTGACTGGTGTGACCCTGCTCTCCACTTAAAACACTGCGCAGACACGTAAGCAGATGAAGATTTATGTACTTCTAAATTAATGTTGTACCATTGGCAGAATTTACCGGCTGCATTTTTTTTGTATTTCTCATGTGATTTTTGTTTTCACTCCTCTGCTGTGGTTTGATGATTCCCTCCCTTGTTTGCCCTGTAGTTTACAGTACCTGTAGGCAGCAAAAGGGGCTTAATGTTTTCATCACTGGTTGTGTGTTCTCAGCTGTTTGGTACTTTGGAGATTAATCTTGTTTTTAAATAATTAAAGATGATTTCTTGGGCTAACATTCCAGGTGGAAAGCTAGTGCTGTAATGGAACCATTTATGAGCCTTAAATGTCCTTTTTTTCTTTTTCCTGCGTATTTCTCCTTAAGGAACCTTTTCATTTTTCACAGGGGGGAGCCTCTCGGAAAGTGAAGATCCCAAACCCACCCTCCCCTGAGGGATCGCGGGTTCTCACCTCCTCCTTGGCCGTGCAGGCCGCGGCTGGGCACGAGCGATGAGAAACCCCGCGTCCCACCGCCTCCTCTGGGGAGGAGCAGCCGTCCAGATGCTCCCGCCTCCCCTTCCCGGGGCTGCCCCGGGCCTCGGGCCACCGTGGGAGGGGGATGGACGATGAGCTGCTCCGCGCCCTGAGGGCGGTGAGCCTGCACCCCGCGCCGCGCCGCTTCGCCGGGAGGTTGGTGCTGCTGAGGGGGCTGCCGGGAGCCGGGAAGAGCACCCTGGCCAGGTAAGGCTGCGGCGGCGGCCACAGCTGCGGAGGCCATTTTGCCTTCCGTGGAGGCAGCGGCTCGGCTGCCGCCTGCGGTCGATGGACAAGCCCCGCTGTAGGCACTCACCCGGAGGAAAGGCGGGCAGGGTGCTTGGGAGCCCTCAGCCCGCCCGGCTCCGGCTCCAGAGAGGAGACCTTGCTGCAAAGCGCTGGAAGAAGGCTGAGGCACCCGTTTGCAGATGGTTGTCTGGCTCTGGAGGGAAGTGGGAGCCTCGCAGGAGCCCTGAGTAAGCGCAGACGTTTGGAAACCTCTGTGTTCAGAGGCGGCTCAAAGCTTCACTGCTCCGGCTGCCTGTAGCTGCTTTCTGGCTGTACCGCCCCTAGAACAGGGCATGTTCTGAGTGAGCGGTACCGAAAGGGGTCTTTCTAGTAAGCTGTGGACTCATCACCCAAGCCCTGGTAGTTGTTGTTTCTTCTCTAAAAAGTTCCAGATTGGTGCAGGTTAATATAGACATGGTAAAGCATTTTCCTCTCTCTGACTCTGAAAACTGACCACGCTGACTTCTGTTTTCATGATGTCCTGCCAAGAGCTGTCGGGATGTATAAACCAGGCAGAGGAGACTGTACCACTCTCCGACATCTCCAAGGTGGATTAAAAAATAGGTGGAGAACCCCAGAGGGGAGTGCTGGGAGATTGCACCACAGCTGGCATGATGCCGTGTAGTTGTAATCCGGTATCAGAGCATCTCACGGTCTGGTATCTCACAGCTCCCAGTACCACCCACTCCCCATGAAAAGAGGAATGTTTGCTGTCTTCCCACTCGAGTTCCGTGCTCAGGTGAGGAACCTGTGTTGGGATCACAGGTTGCCCCAGGAAGGACTCTGATGTGACAGGTGGCAGCTTGAAGCTGGGTGGTACACTGGGTTCATCTACAGTCTCCTCTTTTCAATACAGTCCTTCCTGTCAGACGGTGTCTTCTGCCTCCCAGATCTTCTGCAAGACACGACAACACGACCAGCCAAGTGCTGTGTTTTTACTGACGCCCAAAATGCATGTGCTCTGTAAAGAGATTGTGTAAGTGCAGGTCCTCCTTCAGAGGTCTTTGGGGTCATATTCTCAGGCAGTGCAAATAACTGACTCCCCTGGTTTTTTTTAGTTCAAAACACAGGAGTGGCTATTAATGACAGATTACAAAATCAGTTTTAAGTATTGGTTTAGTTCCCTGTGTGGTGAACATTCGAGGAACTTGCTCTGTTTGGAGCCCCTGTTAATTGTATTGGCACATTTAGCCATTCTGCAGTAAATGGATCAAAGTGCAGCTGTAAAAATGGTGTTCAGTACTTCTACATGAACTCTGTCCAGATTATGAAAGGACTGTGGCAAGAAAATTCTGAGATTGGGTATTCCCACATTGTGTACTCTTTGGTGCCGGTAAATGCAATATGCTAAGCAGAGCGATTTTTGCAGAAAATTACTGCAGCAAAGCTCTGTGCAGGATCCTGCTGGAGGGGGAAGGTGATTATTTATTTGCAAAAGCCCTTGGTTAAACTAATTTTATCCATTCAAGTTTATTCTCTCAGATTTTATTCACTTACTGTCACAGCTAAATACTTGCAAGCACAGGTTGTCTGCCCAAAATCAGAGGGGACAGGAACCTTCAGTAGTCCAATCCCCACTTTCTCTTCTGGGTTCCTCTCACTTGGTGGTGAAGGGGTAGGTTTTGGTCAGATGTGGTATGCCATCTCCCAGCCAGCAGTTTCCATGATGCCATCTTTTTGCCCTTTTATTTTCATTTCCTCATTTTGGGTGTTTTTGTAGCTGCAGCCTTGCCCGCTTTTGGAATGAGGGAAAGAAAGGTATGTCTGGGCTGACGTGATCTGTTGGCCATCCTCCCACTCTCAGAATGCAGGTCTTGCAGCAGTAAGTCATCTGTGATGGGCCGTCAGGGTTGTGTAAATAGTGCCTTTCCCATTTTTGTTGCTGTTAACAGTGTTCCTGATTGTTGGCGTCTACTCCTGGTTTAGCTTTTGCTCTGTTGTTTCTTCTGGTGCTTTCACACACCCCCACACCCCCCACCTCCATTCATTTATTCAGTCTTTGTATCAGCGAACAAAGGTCTGGTTGTCAGATTCTGGTGAAGACAGTGAGGGATCCATCTGTGATAGATACAAACCTTTCCAGTTGCTTAATTGGATACACTTGAAGGATACACTTCCCTGAACCACATATTTTAGGTGATTCTACCGGTCTGCCTCTAACCAGTCACTGTAGGTCACCAGCAGCAGAAGCATGTGGGCAAGGAGGGGCAGCTGGCAGTTGCCTTCATCAGGTGTGTGTCACACCCTGCTCCTGAACACATTCTCCCGGACTTCACAATACAGGTTTCATGATCAGACCTGCCTGATGATACCATTTTATTGCCTTCTGAGCACTGAAAATATTCCTTTCAATCTGCTTATCAGGCTCAAGTCAGAAATGAATTTATTTTCCAATTTTTTTGGTGGGAAAACATGACAGCCTATGAAATCCAGATATGGATTTCTTTTTAATCTCCAATGATCTTGCTAGTCATCATGGAGACTTCTCCCAAGCACTCTAATGCATCCAGCTAGTTGAAATCCTAAATAATTATTTTTGTCTATGCACACAGTTAAAATCTGAAATGATTGTTTGAAAGCACTGAAGATGCCATTCAGAAAAAAAGGGGACTTAAACCCAGGGTAAATTATGGGATCAGATCTTCAGATGGAGAATGCAGTAGTCTCTAAATGGTACCTGTCTTTTCCCTAGGGCAGGTATTACAGTGCTGCTGTGGGCAAACAGGAATGCAGTTGTATTTTCAACAGAAAGATTCTGTTTTTAATCACAGCAACCTCTGCACAGCTTCATTTTTCCACAGCCTGTTTCCAAGCCTGCTGGTAGATACATGAAGATTGCGGCTGCTCTGTCAAAGCAGAAGCATCTGAACTGTATCAGCCAACCTAATGAGACATGGTACCTGGCATGGAAATCTGCTTTGCCTGCAGAAGGGCCGGGAAAAACTTTTCTTTAGGATACAGAGCATCCAATATTTTGTGTCTGCTGTGGGATACAGCTGTAACACTCTGCAACTACATGTCCCACGTAGGCAAATTAATGCTGAACCTGTGGCAAATGCTGCTTATTACAATGCAGTGCTTTGAGTTCAGTGGCTTTTTTAAAAAGCAAATGCAGCTGATACGTACCTTTGGATCTTACAGAGAGATTTCATGTTTCTTTTCCTCCTCAGCACACTTTACGCTTACTGATCTAACAGTTGTGGGTGATTTTCTTCTTACGGTGCTGCTCAAAATTTAACACTCATCACAAGTCCTCCCTTCCATTTTGTCCTCCCTGCCTCCCATGGGGTTGGACTAGATGATCTTTAAATGTCCCTTCCAACCCAAAACATCCTATGATTCTAGATTTTGCACAGCTAGTGTATGTTTTGCTAAAATCTCAGGCATTTTTATCGCTTATGGTGATTAGGAGCCTGATGTGATTGTGTAAAATCTTTCTTCTAAACCAACTTGCAGTCCTGTGTAGATTGTAGAAGGCTTATTTCTCAAGGAGCAGACTGAAGAGGTTTGGGTGCCCTTGGAAATTATAAAAGCCAGAAGAAAGGATTTTTGTCAGCTTCATGAGTGATAGGGGGTTACAAATAGTTGTAAATTTCAGTGTCAGTTTGGTTGTTCTAGAAAGATAAAAATTAAACCCATCATAATAATCAGAAGGGAAAATGTTTTCTTCCCACTTCATTTATTATCATGTTGCTGTTAGTGGGAGTTTGTTTGGTATGAATACAGCAAATGCGACAGTAATTCATAGTTCTTGGCATGTTTTGTGTCATACTTTTCCTTGTGTGAAGCACAAATTTTGTCTATTTACCAGAGATAGTAGGCTGAGTTTACAGATAATCAGGTACTGTTTAGATTGCTCAGGGTTTAGTATCAAAGCTGTCATGCAAGTGTGCCTCTACGTGTCAAAATTATAAGGTACTTGCTAAGTAAAAAACATTTTTACTTTGCATTGGTTGAAAAATTTAAAAGAATGAGCAAGAAAAAGTAGTAATCTTTTATTAATGTGTGTAATTTTATGTGCCTATTCAGTAGCTAAAGGGAGAATATATTTTGTTAGCACAGTTGGTTTTTTAGAGAGGAGAATGTGATGCAGCTGGGTAAAGCAGTGGGAAGGGTGATGTGATGAATTACAGCTGAGTATATCAGTTATATCAGCACAAGAGTAACCAGATAAGCATAAGGTGCTCCCATGCTTTTCATATAAGAATTCTTTGCCCACAACCAAAATTAAAACAAACATAATTTGTTTACAACATAATTTGTTTGCAACAAGACTTCTGTTAGATCTGTTTGCCCAGCAGCAGTTATGTGAATAAAGCATCTCTCTGGAGACAGATGACACGTAGGTGCTCAACAAAATACAACGGTGGCTTTGGCGCAGTCCTGGCCAGTCCATCAGCAGCGAGTCTCTGCTCTCTGGGCTGGTTGCTCCCACAAAATAATCTTAATTAATCATCAGATAGTAGAAGTTACAGTGGTGGTGGAACAAAGGCACAAGCTGACCTTTATTCAGCTAAATCCAGCATGCAAGCCTAGTGAAGAATTGCTGCTAGCAGGCAGATTAGGGTAAGACTGGTAAGTAAATGGTGAGGGCAGAGCTAGAAGTGACAGAGTTAAGCCTTTCCTGCCTGTGTGCCTGGTTTTTGATGATAACCTAGAGGCACCTTTTCCTTGCTGTGGCTCAATGAGATAAGACATTGAGAAATAGTTGGTTTACAGCTTATGGGGATGGAAGAGAAGCATTTTTTCCAGGGAAGCTGAAGTGAGTCCCAGGGACGGGAGACCATGTGTGGTGTGAGATAGCAGGGCAGCGGCATTCATGCCTGAAAGTCGAAGGTTTCTCAATTGGCCTTACTTTCTTTTCCAGAGATGTTTTGGGCCTTAGGGAGGCAGAGAGTAGTGAGATGATGCTGTTGGCTCTCCCTGAATTCTTGCAGAGACTCTTTCCTCCCTCAGCACTGCCTTGATTGAAAAATTTAGGCCATTCTATCCATGGACACAAAGAAGTCTGGCTTACACACAAACAGGAACACCATTTTGCATAAAGTGTTGGGGTTTTTTTTTATTTTTTTTTAATGCCCTCTAAGGGCTAGCAGGGGAATGCTTCATATTTAGAGCACCACAGAAGCCAGCACTTCTACCTGCTAGAGGCAGGTGCTCTCTGTGAGGTGGCTGGTGGGCCTGTGGCAGGACACGTGGCCCACCCTCCATGGGCTTTCTGAGTCTGAATCAGCATGGTTCATCAGTGTGAAGAGAGGGGAGATTGCCCTGTGCCACTGACTGCAGGGGACTGGTTTTACGTGTCTGTTGCATTTGGGGCTGCCAAACTAGGCAATTCAGATTTGTTTATAAAACATGGTTAAAAGCTGAAAAGAAATAAAAATTATTCAACTGTACAAGAGGAGGATTAAGTAAAACAGGCAAGTAAAAAGTAGAGAGAAGGAGAAAATTGCAACAAATAATAAGAAATCTTGACTAGCCACCCAGTTTGCAAATAAAAAAAAAAATAAAAATGCCATGTGCTATGTAGACAAAGGAAAAAAAATGAAGAACCAAACAAACTGATGGTAATAGAGACCAGCTTTACTAAATGACAAATCATTCCTGCAGGTCATTTTCAAAAAATCTCTGTAGAAAAACTGTGGTCAGATTGTTCTTTCAGATCAACTTCCATGGGATTAGCAGGTTTGGAGTTTTAGTTTTTGTATTTACAATCCTACCTTCTTGGGTAAGTCAGACAGAAAATGCAGTATACGAATATGTTTAAAGACTTGTATGTTGACAGTCTGGCGTAGATGTTTCTGTTGAATGCCTTTAAGCTCCATTCCTTTCCTCCTATGTATCCGTCTCCTGGTTAACATTACTTTTGGACTGGATTCTTCATAAGAAGCGCTGTGCATATTTGCAGAGCATTCATATGGCTCTCGATTGAACGCTCTCGATTACAGGCATGCTTTAGCATATACTAATCCTTTGTTCTTTTTTATCATTTTTTTTCCAGACAACTGAAACGTGACTATCCCAGTGCTGTAGTTCTTAGCACCGATGACTTCTTCACTGAAAATGGCGTATATGCGTTTGAACCGGACTTCCTCGAGGATGCACACAAATGGAACCAAAAGAGAGGTGACTGAACTCAGTTCAGGGGTTTCGCAGAATAGTTTTGCTTTTCAGTCTGTCTCAAAATATCTCCGAGTGGAGTCGTACAACGCGGCTCATGGAGTAGTGGGTAAAAAAAAAAGTGCATTTTCCGCTTCTGATTTTATTTCTTCTGACTTGTAAGAGAGAAATTCATAAATAAAAAAAAAATGTTGGTGATCTATAGAACAAGAGGAAATGGCCTGAAGTGGAACAGGGGGAGGTTCAGGCTGAATATTAGCAAGAATTTCTTTACTGAAAGGGTCATCAGGCATTGGAACTGCCTGCCCAGGGAGGTGGTGGAGTCACCATCCCTGGAGGTGTTTAAGAGCTGGGAAGATGTTGTGCTTAGGGACATGGTTTAGTGGTTTTGATAGGGCTGGGAGTAAGGTTGGACTTGATGATCTTGGTCTCTTCTGGCCAAAATGATTCTGTGATTCTCTGCTATGGTAGGTGTTATTTTATAAAGTAAAACAGTGACTATTAGGTAGCACTGCTGAAGCTTGGTGACAGCAGGTGGCATGCAAATACCAGCCCAGCTTGCTACAGCTGTACACACCCCACTCTTCAGACTGTAACTTCTCAGATGTCTGTCCTGACTGGGAAGTGGATGTTGCAGGGGGAGTTAGATAACAGCCAGGAAGAAAACATGCAAGCCTAATTGTAAGTTTGAGAATAAACCAACCCAGGTCTCTGCTTCAGAGAGAAAAATGCAGCATGCTTTTGTGGCTGTGTCCTGAACTCATTTCTAGCAATAGAAAACACTTTGAGATCATGTAACAGGGATCTTTTGCAAGTAACAGTCATTTTTACCTGGTTCCTAGGGCTGTGATATTGCTGAGTCTGTTCTGTGAGAGCTTCAGGTGTTACTGAGTGCAGCCAGCAGCTGCATCACCTCCTGCAGGAGAGCCCCTGCTGGGCACTGATGGCTGCTGGCACTTGGGTGGTGGCTACAAACCCGTGTCTGGTGGGGAACCAGGCATGCTAGCAGTGGGCAAAGAGAGAATGCTTTGGGGCTAGTAAAACCTGGCTCAGCCTGCTATGTAATTTATGTTGGCTTTACTTGATGTGTTACATTACAGCACGCAAAGCAATGAAGAATGGGAAAAGCCCGGTTATTATTGATAATACCAACATCCACGCTTGGGAAATGAAGCCATATGTGATGATGGTAGGGTAAACTCTGATTTATTGCTTTTGTATGCTCAGCTGGGATATTGATGAGGTGATCTGTCTGAAGTGGTTCTTAACATGGCTAAAAATAATTGCTTCCATTTCCCTTAGTTCTCTAATTACAGTTAAGGATTGATATCGTGACAAAGCAGGGGAAGAGGTGCCAGTGCAGTTGTTTTATGTAGTTAGCTCAGTGAAGGCAAAATGTCTTGGGGGGGGGGGAGGAAGGCAAACTTGGCAAACAGGTGATCAAGACATCACCCCCTTACCCAGTAGTGATATGAACTGAACAGTTCCCAAACTATTTGTTGACAAATATATGGAGATATGAATTGCAATTTTAGTTTATGTCAGGACTTCTGGCAGAGATGGCAATATTTTTAGTGCAATTTCATAATGTGGCCTGTTTGCTAACATTACAGTTACGTGTCTGTTCTTGGGTTATGGTCCTGTCAGTTAAGAAAGCTGGGTTTAAGTATTGCTTATAAGGGAGAACAAGAGAGGCAGGAATTAAGAGTGGTGCTGGAAAGCCGGGGCATGTCACTCCAGCAGTTGTGAATGCCTCTGAGTGACTAGGAAGCGAGCGAGAGAGCACAGGGGTGGATGAGATGTAAAAAGGTCAATGGATTTCCCTGCCTCCTTTACCCCAAAGACATAGCTTTACCTTAAAAACAAAATTGAGGCCTGTAAATGCGACTAGAAATAGCATGACCGTTAGATGTTGACCTTACCATCCCTCAAGCTCCAGACTGGCATGTGACTCTTGAACCATCTGTGACTAGCCCACAGTTCAAGTGCCAGGCTGCTGTTGCCTTGGGGGATGAGGACTGGGGGTAATGCCGAGGGAATTTTTGCTGGGACCCCAAACCTTTGCTGTAGAAGGAAATGACCTAGCTGGGACTCAGTCCAGCACCTTGATGGGAGTCACAGTTATCTTCCTATTTTGGGCTCTGTGTCCATGGGATACATCTTTTAGCCAGATAAGATCTCAGGGGGTCTGGCAGATTGGCTACTCATGAGCTCAGCAGCCATATGTCTAAAACTTCTGTGTCCTCCTTCAGGCACGTGAAAATAGATATGAAGTCGTATTCCAAGAACCGAATACACCCTGGAAGTTCAACGTTCGAGAACTGACAAGGTACATCTTTTTCTCTTTGCTAGAGCAAAGTTTCTCATTTTATTCATGTGCTTTGCGGAAGGTCGGCCCTCTTCCTCTTCATATAGCCTAAAAAATGACCTAGTAACTGACAGCAGAAGGGTTTTGGAGAATTTCTATGAGTCGGTACCTGGTCTGCATTGAATTCAGCCCTGAAAGAGCCTGACTGCTGAAGTGAATCAGGTAGTAGAAAAACCACCACCTTTGAAGCATTGTATTTAAACTGCAAGCTTCTTGGGGGTGGGAACCCTGGTTTTTATTCTGTATTTTGAGTAGTACTCCCTGTATTTGGGCACAAAACCATTCCTAAGCACTGCAGACAGTATTCAGACTTCTTTCATTGAAAGAAAAGGGGCAGGGGTGTTTCATTCTGACTATTTTTGTACAAGCTGGGAACTCTAATCAAAAACTAGCACTACTCCTTTTTGCACGTAACAAGAGACAAAGGGCAGAGGGCCATGGCCCAGAGCGCTGGCAGCTCCAGGGTGAGGCAGGACATGGCAGCCTTAGCAGTCAACTGCAAGCATCAGCTCTTGCTTCAGCAGCACCAGCTGTGAGCCATTTGTAGGGTATCACTACAGAGGGAGATTTTACTAATAATTATTTGTTATAGGCCAAGCTCCTCAGTAGCTTGTGCTGTGTTTTATTAATCATTTGAAACAAGTTGGTTTTTTTACAGTAGCTCTGTGAAGTGAATTTTGATCCACTCGGTTTGGAGTGGCTCTTTGGCAAATGATGGAGGAGCAGGAGGTTGCTTCCACTCTGCTTCCAGATAGCATCCTTCCCAGCAATATGGCTTGGGCTGGCTGCTGGTTCCAGGCACAGGCTGCACATGTGTGTAGGGCACAGGCTGCTGGAGGACCTCGTGCCCTCCTCCCAAGTGGGTTGCAGCAGTGCCTGCAGGCATCACAGTCACCTTCATTCCACCAGGGAGAAAACATGTTGAGAAGTGCAGGGTTTGCACAACACAAGGCTTTGAAAATATGGACAACCTTAGATCCTAGATGCTGAGTCGTGCCTAACGCAGCTAAATGGCAAAACTGGAGCTACTCAGAGAATGCAAACTCAGACAGGCAGACATCCCTGATGGTCTTGGAAAAAACAGTTGCTGTTAACTGTGGCAAGAGTCTGCATCTGTTTCTGGTCTGCCTAGAAAGCCCTTCAGGCTTGAGCAGCCCCTTCCCTTCCCTCTCAGACTCAGCATCATTTACAAACCTGCCCTGGAGCCTGAGCCACATCAGGTATGTTTTTTTCCCCACTTGCCTCAGACAAAGCAACACCAGGTTTTTGACCTCTATGGTTGCTGATTAAGAGTCAGTGCCTGGGCTATTTACAGCCCTTGTCTGCACTTGTCCAGATTTATGAAAGCTCCCCCCAAGAATAACAAGCCCTTAGGGCTAAATCTCATGTAAAATAATACACAGCTCTTTCTTACCTGGCCTCCCTAGGTCCTGGCTGCTCACAAAAATACTTGCATTGCATTTTTCAAGTCACAAAAATATTTTTAAGAAATAGGTGAAGGTGGAAAGCAGTGTGGCAGAAAAGGGATGGAAATAGGTCAGTGGGGACTTGAACCATTACCCTGAACGTAGCTTAAGATAACATTTAATAAGTGGGCAGTTAAATACTTGTATTTTCTGTTAATGTTGACTCTACAGAAGAAATATTCATCACGTCCCTCGACAAAAGATACAGCAGATGAAAGAAGAATACGAGCACAATGTTACCTTCCACAGTGTTCTTCAGTCTGAAAAACCAAGCAGAGAGGAGAGAAGCTCCTGTGGACCAAATGCAGCTTATGGCATGCGTGCCCCTTTCACCCCCCTTCCAGCCTTCTCACCCCAGAGACCTCCGAGGGCACGTAGAAACACCACCCCATTTCACTGACGAGGGGGATTCCTCAGGGCGTTTTAATAAGCAGGGTGTAAAACCTTCTAGTTTTACCTTTTTTTGCTAAAATGTTTTTTAATCCTTGTATTTTTCTACCAGATTTCTAAATTACGTTTTTTATTTCTTGAAATCTTTAAATGTGAGATTATGATCTCACAGATCTACGTGACCAATCTAAAACCACCATCCCCAGTACAAACTGTGTTCCCTCTCACCCCTCTTCTTCACAAGAATCCATTCAACCTTATGCTGAAATTTACAGGCTGTGTGGCTGTGCCACACACTTTTTTTTTTTTCTTCTTCCCCCCTATCACATTCTTATCACCAACAGATAAAACCAAATATTCTTGAATTCATTCTTTCTTACAGGCCCTGTGGCCAAGTCTTTCTCCCCACAGCTCATTTCTTGCCTTTTTAATACTTCAGGCGTATAACCTTTTGTTTCTTTCCACTCCACCTTGTGTAGCTTTAGAGAGGCAAAGTGAAGGGTGGGAGAAGTAGCTCTTCATGGCTTCTAGCAAGAGTGGTTGCTGTTCCTGGCCACACCTCTGTCACAGCCAATCAGTCTGCTTCTCCAGCCTGGAGGAGAAATCCTTTACCACACCAAGAGCCAAGACATAGGAATTCAACTGATCCCGAGGCAAGTCCATAAACAGAGGAACAAGGAAGATTAGCGTTAAGCTAGTGCTCCTTACCGTCTAAATAGGAACAGGGCTACAGGAGCAGCCCTGCATAGCTGAAGCACAAGCTTGTCTTTCATGATGCTGCAGCCTCAAGTGCTTCTTTAAGGAGTAATTCAGAAACACCAAGGCTCTATTATTTGTGCCTTTATATGGTATTTTGCTATGAATTAAATATCAGCTCTTCTCTGAATCTCTTCCAGCACGATAGGGAAAGGTTGAAAGGAAAAAACAAGAATGGTGCCAGAATTACAGAGCAATATTTCAGAATCATTGGTAACAAACTTAGAAAATGGTTTATTTTGCCCTGAGCTGCTTCTGCTAGACAAGTAACTATTGAGTACTGCAGAGCATAATAAGTGATTGCTTCAGAGCAAGACAAAGATCCTGCTCTCATTTAAGAATAGATCAGAATCAAAGCAACAGGTTATAATGCCACCGCATCTGTGCTATTATATGACACACCATTGTGTGAGGAATGTTTAATTACGTCAATTTATTCTGCAGCTGCAGTGTTACTTCTCAAGTCTGTCTTTTTCGTTATACAGCTTTATTAAATACTATGAGGATTTAATGTACAAAGTGTAAAAATAATCTGAATTTTAAATATATACAATACCGTACATGTGCGTTTAGTAGCATTTTTGGGGCATTTGGCTCCGTAGCGTTCGGCGGCCTGGTACCGAGACCTCACCTTCCTTTGTGTCCTCCTGAAGAGCCTCGGCTACTTCAAAACTGCTTTTTGATGGGTTATTTGCTTCTGTAGACCTGGAACTATGATGGGGTGAAAGATTATCAGGTGAGTAGCTATTGCATTGCCATTTTCATTTTCATAATCTGTCTTCCTCGCTTAGGGTAAAGTATTCATAAGTGCTTGTGTATTAATCATTGCAAGCTCCTCATCAGCAACCAGGTCATTCTCAAGAAGAGGGACAGTTTCTGCCAGTTTTCTGCAGGGGGTTACATGACCAATATTCGTATTTATTTCTTTTGATGACTTGCTGCATTTTAACCCCAAACTTCGTGGAGGCTGAAACGCCTTTCTTAAAGACGGAGAACTGTTTGAAGGCAGCGGTGTCACCGGTGGAGGGGCAGGTATGCAATTGAGCAAGTCCATAGCCTTTCTCTTTCTTCTGCTTTTGGGATGGGCTTCAGTAACTGTAGGAGACGAAGGTGTTTTTGCTGACCACAGGGTGATGAGTTTCATAGTGGGTGTGCTAGCTGACATAGGGCTTGGATGCTTCATTTCCGTTTTAGAAGAGTTCTAGTTAAAAAGAGACAGGTATTAAGTTTAATACCTCAACCTCTCTACTGTTGCAGTAGCTTCCTCCATTACTCCCACAAAATGGGGGGAAAACACTGATAGAAAAATGCTGTTATCCTTCATGTCAAACCCTTCTAGGGGTGACTAATATTACTCTTTCCCGTACTGAGGCTTGATAACTCACCGTCTCGATGTACACTGACACAGCGCATTTACATTCTCTGTCTGAGATCTAAATGTGCCAGCTGTTAAGAAATCCAAGCACTCCTAAAATGAATTCTGCTGCATTGGATACATCCCCCACAGTTTGTAAATAGGCAAAAAGGAGGAAAAAGGGATAGAATATAGAGTGAATTACTTAAAGATAATAGTATACCCAAGACAGCATTTGCTGGACTGCAAATCATTCAACTTAATACCTCAACTGTCTCATTTGTTTTAAAATTGGGTAGTATTTAATAAAAGGCTATGAGATAAAGTTAAAGAATTAAATATTAGCGTTCTCTCTGAAGTGGAAAGGACACCTTCTATTTAGTCCCACGGAACTGATCTCACATCAGGGTGTTTCTACTTTCCTTGCAAGCAGCAGCACAAGAAATACTTTGTTCTGTCTGTACTCAGTACTCCACATCAGGACCAACTTGCCCCACCAGCTACCTTCATGGGACATCTGAGTACTATTTAACTCAAGTTTTGTCAAGACTGCTATAAAATGTAAACGTTTACTAGGTGATAGCTATTCTAAATCCTGGAAATAGTGAGCAATAGCTAGGAAAAGGTGACCAAAGGTAAATTCTCTGAATGAGAGTAGAAACTACAGTATGCCATGAAAGAAGAATCTATGGAGGAGGATTTTTCCCTCCAGTGACATCCATGTCAGATAATCTTCACAGTGGGAAGGAGGATTCATTTTACATCAAATTCAGAATATTTAAAGTATGGTGTGGAAACAGAGGCCACAAGGGGAGGTTTTCATGTACTGCTTGGTAGAAGAAGAGTCTTAGTTCTTCCTGGGGAATAATCCTAAACCCACACCCAGAGAAAGCTTCTACTCAGCTTGGACTGCCCTGAAGAGAAGATAGGGAGTGGATGAAGCAGTGGGACCGGTCACAGCTCGCAGTAGAAAACTTGCTTATATCCTTCCTGCCTGCACGGTCAGTATGAATGCAGTATTAAGTACCAGAAACTTACCAAACATTTGTCCTCTGTGTAAAGACCGGAGTTGGAGGAAGGTGAGGGGCTGTCCAAGCCACACCTTTTAGTTAAACAGGGTGTAAGCAACAGATTTCTTTTTAGCAAATTCATCAATTTACTTTCTGCATCAGAGCAAAAGGAGGCCACATTCTGTAAGAGAAACATTTACAGTGCAGAATTAAGCTTTTTTTTTTGAAGCGTGTAAGTACTACATGCTTACAAAGGATTTCGGACTTGGTTTCCTCATCATAACCTCATGAGCACACTATTTTATATGAAAAACAACAACGTATTACTTACTTACTACTGCACTTCCCAAGGAGGGAAATAACTATCACACCTTCCTTTTATTGTTAACGAAAAAAAATCCTTTTGTATTTAAACTTATTCTTCAGTAAGAAGGGAGAATGCCATAGAGCACAGCTAGAAAATGTATCTAATAATAAATGAAATCACTCTGATACTGAGTATGTTCATCTGAGCACAGACAGTAGCTTTCATCTTTTAAAAGGCTAGAGCCAAACTGTCCGTTTGTACACGATCTATATCGTGTATGGGCACACTGTATTTTTTGTTAGCCAGAGAAAATCGTGGCACATCCTAAAGACAGTGTTGGTTAAGTTGAATTAAAATATAAAAAGTTAAAAGCCATCCAATAGGTAAGACAGAGCCCACCAGGAAGAGTGCATTCCCTCTCCCGGAAAATCAACCCCAATTTACCATTATATGCAGTACTTGTAAAGATTGATTAGCAGAAATGGACTTCTTGGTGAAGAATGGAACACAGCAGTAAGTAAAATTAATCATCACACTAAAAATCAGATTTACCTCTATCATGCTTTTCAGTTCGTTAACCTTCTCTTGAAGATAGTTTTCCTTCGGACTGGCTGAAAATACAGAAAGATCTCCAGCTGCCAGCACAGGAATTTCTGATCTGAATTCTGACTGCCACTGAAGGTTGCTTGCAGAAACGAACGCACAGCGCACGACTATGTCTTCAATAGCCAAGTGTCCGAGATCTGTGTAGATCTTGACTGCCACGAGATGATAGCTTTCATCAGATAAGTACACCATAGTAGGGGAACCTAAAAGCATGGGAAAAGTCCGAATTATACCATAAATCCTTAAGAAAAAGTCAAGTACTGTGACTTCTATCTATGAAAAAAGCTACATCTTGCAAGAGAATTGACAGATGTAGCATGGTAACAGACATTTTCTGCTTCATTCATATTCTACACTCTCCCTACTGAGTACCAAAACCAACTCAAAGTCTGTGTTCTAGTGTTTAAAAAGCAATATTCCTGTGGTGCTCTTGCTTTTAATTCAGATGATACAGCTGTTCCTGCCCATGAACTCCAGTGCCTGCCTTCCACAACACTGTACGCAAGAGGGGGAGCTCATGAACATGCACAGTGGCACTTGTGCAGATGTTGAACACAGATGTGAGAACTTACATCCAACCATTTATGGAAAAAAAAAAACACAAAAGCTTCTCTTGGGCTCAGATCCTCCATTACTAAATTCTTTCTGAGCTAGTAGTAAAGACAGTTTTCCCTTAGAAAGCAGAATTATCTGCCATCATATCAGGGTGATGGGCTGCAACAGTCAGGTTTTCACAGGCCTGAGATACGCGGGCACAACACCAAGATCATTTTGCCTTTTGCAATAAAAAAAGTACTTACTCAATGGGAGGACAGGAGTGTGGTCCATAACATACCTGTTCTGCTAACAGAAACTACAACTCCGACTAAATCAACTTCAGCACACGGTGGCTGAAAAGAAGGATCCAACAAACTAGTGAAGGTGAGAGCATTTCTTGGAAAGAAAACCTGTGCCAGCATCTCCTGTGACACCTGAAGAAACACACATTTTTTCAAGTATTTACAATACAAAGCTATAGACCGTGATACATTTTAATGACTCATCCTTAAGCACTTAAAAGCGCTTACTGGTAGTTGTAGATACTGAGTTTTCCTTGTTGCTGTTAACTGTACGTTAGCAGAGTCCGGTCTTCCTTTGGACTGCAGTGCTGAGAGCTGGTAGATTCTGTACCGACCGCCTTCCTTTAACAACGAGGACACATCTGGCAGTGGGCGCCAGACACTCAGTAGCACCCCTAACGATATCAGATTAAGATACGTTAACTATGCAATACTAATTTGAAGGCTTGTAAACATCAATCCACATCACTCCCTCTCGCCCAAAAGCCCTAAATGAAAAAGCAGGCTGGATATATTAACATGCAAGCTAGATTATTGGTGAGAAGCTCTTCAAGACTTTGTTTATCTAAAGTGGTAACTGGCCAACTAAGTTATTTCTAATTTTCCAAGTACTAACCTTTATGCTTTTCTTGCTTTCTGTAGTCTACCACACATAACTTCCATACAGCAGACACATCTCTCTTGGAACAACCATTTTCTTCCTGTTCTGCTGACTCTAAAGCCTTCTTGAATTCTTCCTGTATCTGAGTTTGCTTTTTATCATTCATTAACTGCCTGTGAGCATTCAAAGCTTTTAATTGGTCTTCACTGAGATATCCCTGTAACCAAGAGAAAAATCTATACAAGTATCTTTTTTATTAAAAAAAAATCCCATCAAGATTTTTAGATAGCCTCTTTGAGTGTTCATCTGTTACGAGCAATTTATTGTTCAACTGATACACTACTAGGACTTGAAATGAGGTATGTTAACACAATGGGAGCCACCAGTCTTCCCTGGTACTCGGTGCTCTGCTGTTCAAGCCTTACATCAGACACTGTTCTGAGGTAGTAATTAGTGAGAAGCCTGTTTAAGAGTGTATAACTAAGGTGAAGAAGCATCTTTAGTAACTAAAGGGCATAAACACTTAAAGTTGCCATCAAACTGGAACAGGGAATGAAGAGAACAATGGCAATATAGTCCTTCAATAACTTCAGTGAACAGCACGCAGTAATAAATGTGTGAAACTCAAGATGTAGGAGATGCACTTAGTTTTCATATAAACAAGACAACACAAAGTATGAAAATTACAAGTAACACAAACTTCTACTTGTGCACTGCCCTAGATTTCTGTATCAGAAAAGTGTTCTGTTTTGCAATCCAATCCATTTCAACAGGTCTGCATTAAAATCTTCTCACATTTTTTAATCTTAATCTAGCAATAATTATCCTGTAGAAAATCTCAGAAGCCAGCAAAAGAAAAATGTAATTTAATGATTGATTATTAGCAGGAGATACTAAATTGCAAATTATTCCACAGGCATTTCAGAGTTTGCCCAGTAGGGTCTACAGCTACCTCCATATAACCAGGATCAGATGCATTCTGAATTGCTTCATAAAGTTCTGCACCATCTTGCAAATTATGGATTTGCCGTCTTGTGACTACGCGTGATCTGCTCTGTGTCTCTGCTGACAAAAAGCCATTATGTTGAGTACAGCCAACATACTTGAAAAGTGAAAGAAGAAATAATTACGTAAGGAGCGTGACAGTACTTAGGCCTTGCCAGAATAAAAATACAAACCACTTCTGTATAGGAACTGAGATAATATATATATACACACACACATACACGCACCTGGATATACACGTGAGGAAAATATAAGCAATAAAACACAGCCTCTCATTCCTTTAAATACAACACAGATTAGAATATCATGCAAACTTTGGCAAAGCCTATCTGCACTTAGCAGACAGAGCATGAGAGAGTTAATGGGCTGCCGTGAACTTCATCAGTATTTGACCATATTCTCTGTACAGCTGTCACTGCCTCTTCCCCTCATACAGCAGAAAAGCCTCAAAGATACAAAGATCTGGGACAACAGGTGACCAGGAGCCTGCACAGGAAGCTTCCTTAGGACACCAGCTAAAAGACAAATTAACTTCAGTACATTAAAATATTCCCCCACAATCAGGTCTAAGTCATTTTAGTGCTACCATTTCGATGAATTCCTTCAGTGCAGTAGACTCCAGTATAGGCAAGTTTACCAGTCAAACATAAAACACCGTGAGGTGACTGGTGTGGGGAAGTTTGTATCAGTGAAGTTAAGAATTACAAATCAAACTGATTTCAACTAAGAATTCAATGGTGGGTTTGTGGTTTTGTTTACATGGGGTTTTTTAGGGCAAGGCTTTATTTGCCTTTTCCTTGTTATTTGTGACGGACTCAAAAGGTTCTGAGAACACCCCAGCGTACAAAGCACCACCAGATGTTCAGCCAGTTTTCAATCCACCTGTCTGCTCATCTAGCCCATGCTTCACCATCTTCTCTAGGAGTATCTTAAAGGGACAGTCTCAGAAGCCTTACTGAAGTCAAGGTAGACAATATGCACTGCTCTCACCTCCTCTACCCAGGCAAGTAATTTCATCACAGAAGGTTGTCAGGTTAGTCAAACATGACTTCATGTGCCCAGAAATAGTTTCCAGTATTGGCTGTCCCATCATTTTTTCAGGGATAAAGGTGAGGCTGATTGGTCTGTAGTCAGTTCTCCGGGTCCTCTTTGAAGACAGGAGTCACATTTGCTTTCCTCCAGTCTTCAGGCATCTCTACCACTCTCCATGATCACGCAAACAGGATCAAAAGCAGACTCACTAAGAGGCCAGGCAGCTTCTTCAGCACTTGTGGGTGCAGCCCATCACCAACTAAGGACTTCAGTACGTCCAGTTTGCATAAGTATTCTCTAACTTGATCCTCCTCCACCAAGGGTACGTCTCTAGACTTTCCCCTGGTGTCCAAGACCTGGGAGTGCTGCAGGCTAGTATTGCTAGTTAAGTCTGAAGTGAAAAAGGCCTTCAGTAATTCTGCCTTCTCTATGTCCCATGTCACCAGTGTCCCTGTCCCTTTCTGCAGCTCCACCCATCTCAGTATCTCTGCAGTTCTACAGGATTTGTGAAGGAAGATGCTCAGTGCTCAGTCTTGACATTTAGGTCTACTGAGATCCATCCTAAGCAGCACTCACCTCCAGGTGCAATATTAAAATGTCAGGCCTTCAAAGAGAATGGAATTAACAATTCTACAATCTACTAATTTTGTAGCACTCCCCTGAGTATCATCTCAATTGTAATTTCTTAGCAGCCTGGCTACCAACACGCTCAGGGAAGGCTTCCTGCAAAGCCAAGTAAATAACTGGTTTGTACTGAAAGGTTTCAATACATCGGGAGTAAAAACTTAAACCAATGCAACACAAAAAAAAAAAACAGCAAACCACTCAACACCCCATCTCTGCCTCTAGCACCAGAAATTTTTACCAGTTTCTTTAAACTCTTCTATAAACACCTGAAGTTTTTGTGTTCTTATGACATGTTCTGAAACAATGAAAGCTTTACCTGAAACAATCAAAGCTTTACCTTCATGCTTTTCATATTCTGCTTGGAATTTTGCAAATAGAGCTTCCAGTTTCTTTTGTCGATCCTCCGCATGCTTGGCAGCTTCCCTTTCTTCAGCTCGGCTGTTACGAAACACACGCGAACCAGTTGATGTCTTTTCCATCCACTGAAATACAAAGATTCAAACAAACCCAAGACTTTTAATTTTTAACCTCCTCTAGTTTCCTTCTATCACTCCCTGGTAAGCAAAAACGCTTTAAAAAAAGCCAACGGGCAGCAGATCACAAGTTCTTTCAATATAACAGAGAAAAGGCAAAAATCATCAACATTGGTTAGTCAATCTTCACTTTAAAGATACTCAGATGGAATGCAGCAGTGGTCAAAACTGCACGATTTAGCAGCTGAAGAAAGCATAGCTTATACTGATGTGTATTTAGAAGATAGCTGGATTGCACTGCCAGATACATCAAGATCAAACTTAAAAATCCAATTTGTCTTTCCACAGCAAATGTCTGTCTGTTTTAACATGCTAGATGAGACACCATAAAAAGACGACATGTTGCTCTGCAGACATAATCTTAATAAACTTTTTCTGCCTGAAATGGTTCCACAGGACCATGGTTCCATGCTTCCATATCCTCATCCATAACCCTGCCAGAACTGGCTTGCCTGACCTGAAGAGACAGGTGAGCCAAACAAAGAGGTCATTGCTGCTGAAAGCGGTCCCTTCCCTTCCTCTTTGCTGCACAGTCCCATCTTCTCCCTTGCACTGTCTGACCTCCACAGACTGCATCAGTTTGTTGTGGTTTTTTGGTTTCTGTTTACTATTACAACCAGGAATAACTAACTAACTGGTAGAGTGAATTAAAGCAGCCAAGCAGCAGGACCAGGTAAGCTCAAGTTTGGCACATAGAAGCAGCAAGAGAGAATAGTGAGAGCAGGATAAGCAATGGTTGGAGACCAACCCTTAGGAGACAAGAGTCTCGGTGTTTTTAAAACAATAATAATAATCTACATCAGCACGTCACTCTCTTGATATAGAGAGATACAAAGCTGCACTTTCTTCCCTAGCCTGGAAGCCATTTCCTGAGATGTGGTGGCAGATTACAGTCCCCTTCCCAGGACTTGAATAGGTGTTGGTTCTAGAAGGCAGTTCATACAGCAAGGGCTGCAATTTCCTCCACTGAAGTAACAGTCTAAATATCAAAGTAACGATCCAAACAAAATAATGCAATTCCCTTTGCAGAATTCATTCTGCTACGTTGACCAACAGCAGCTGCACAACACTTTAGAAAGAAAGCAACGATAAAACTCAAACCTGGATGCATATGCCAAGTGTCACACAGCCTGAGAACAGTTAACAAAATCTGTAAGGTGTATCCTGGCTAAATGGTTACCATTAAGAGGATTGACTAATAATAAAAATAGTGTTTCTTTTTTTTTTTTAGTTAGGATTGTTATAAAATTAAGTAGTTCCAGTGAAGTCTGACCATATTTTAAATGTCTGGATATCAAGTGGTATCTGGAAGATCTTCATTCTGTTTTACAACATAATCACACTGTATTTTCAGTAATATTTTCAAATGGGTCATACACAATAGAGCGAGCTACAGTGAAGAAAAAGTAATATTACTAATCATTACAAAAAAACCCAAAACTTCTTTGTTGGGATATGTATGTTAAAAATAGAAAAAAAATTGGTTTCAATTCTACTTAAGAGTTGAAACCATTAATTTCTTTTTTTTTTTTACCCTTTAAAGCACTGTGCTTTTTAGATTAAATAATTGAAATTCAATTATTTCTGGCTTTTCCAAGCCGAAAGCAAAGCCAATCAGAAGATGCCAAGTGGAAAATCAAATTCTTCTTGCAGCAAGATGCTCCAGTCCCGAAATATTAAATAAATGCACACTGCGAGAACCCTTCCTGTCCATTTTACACATGATGTACCTTCTCTTAAATTTTTTAGCTTGCTATATTATGCTCGATTTGAGGAATGATACAGCAATTAACTAATGTAATTCAGATCTCATAGAACGTGGTAGGTGGATAAAATACTTACACCATACCTGAATAGGGTAACTTCTTTGAATAACTACATCGACACAGCCCACTGCACCACCCTCACTGTAAAGCGATGACAAAGGCAAAGGAAAAGGTCTGGGATCCCGGTGAAATCCTAGTTTTGCGTCCCATCGAGCACATCGAGTGCTGTTTGCTGAAATCTGAAGAAGGTAAATGTTGGATGAGAAGCTGTCACGGGCAGGTCAAAAAGATACCCAAACTGTTATATCTAGGGGAAAGATTATTTTCACACTCCTCTCACTAAGAAGATCTCATCTTTGCACCTGAACAGATGACATCTTAATTTCAAGGTTTCTTTTCCTATTGAAGAATGCATTTTAAACAGGAGCTAAAAACTGGATGAGTTAAAATTCTCTAGGAAATGAGCATCTATGAGACAAGCCACCGATTTCGACCTGAGCAGCAAAGTTTTTATGCTAGAAACCTCATCCTCAAACGAGTCAAGACCCACCCTCTTACAACCTGCTTTTTCCTCCCCATTCTTCCTCCAACTTCTGGTATTTTCTGTGATGGATAAATAATTTTGTAACTTGGTGCTCAACCAAATTAAGGAGCCAGAAACACACAGCAAAACTTGGCAGATTTTTCTATTGTAAGCTCCTGTTCCAGGGCTATTGAGCAGTGTGTCACGTCTCACAAATCTGGTTATTAAATTTCGACGGGACTATCTGTTTAAAGAGCCCTGACAAAACCTTTTCTGTTTACAAAAGATGGTATTTAGTTGAGCCATATCTCACATCTCTGGGTCACATCCAATCAAGCTGAACTAATACTCTGCTTTACCTTTAGCATAAGGGAATCTGGGGCCTCCAGTGGCGTACATCCATTTCGAGAGCCAACAAGTTCTGCTCCATGCACTACAATCTTCTGACCTATGGTCAGACGCCTTCTACTTAAGAAAGCTTTGAGAGGTGGATCCAGAAGAGCTCTAATCCCATACCAGCCATCGGTAACTTCAATTACTGCTGCTGCTTTTTTACTTTCCACATTCTTATTGCTACCGCCAGGAGACACAACGGTGTTTAGCGATACGATTTTGGAAATACACAGCACAAGTGTTTTTCCTGCCGCATCATCTCCTTCTGTTATTTTTTTGATTGCTGATCGTTTACTTTTATCAACTTCCAAATCATACCTACAAAGAAGAATTCACGATGCTTCGTTAAAGAAAACAAAATCCATCGCACTCTTTTTCCTTAAAAACAATTGTAGCAGACTGTTGTTTAAACAATCTACATGATTAATTGCCACCGCAGCAAAGCAAACGTTAGCTGAATTTTTTTTAAGTAACATGCGCTACATTTGTAATACTGATGTGCATAAGTTTAACACAAGTATTCTGACAAACAGTAAACGTAAGGTAGAGGTGCTTATTCTGTAATATTCTGCACTAGAAAGCACACAGGATCACACATTACAACTCCAAACACGGTGCTATACACATACCTGTATTTCAACTGCAACAGCACTGTTTCTGGTGTCAAACACCTGCTAGCAAATTCACGGGGAAAAGACACTTCCATGGCTGCCAGTTTCCATACAATCCACCTATAGTGATTGTAAACCCACGCCTCTGTTATTAGCTTCGGATCCACACCAGGAGTGTCACAGAGGGCTCTGCAGATAAATGGGTAATAAATTAACCTGATGCATCCGAATTTGAGAGAGAAGGCAAAGTGATCTTACTGCTGTCTCCAACTACCTGACTGGAGGATTCGGAGAAGACAACACAACAACAGGATGAGAGGCCGCAGACACAGGGTGGAAGACAGAAAATGCTAATCAGAGATAAGGGTGGTTGTTTTGTTGGTTTTGAGAGTGGTCAATTAGCACAGACAGTCCAGAGAGGTTGTGGAATCTGTCCCTAGAGGTGTTCAAGACTCAGATAGACAAGCCACGGAATAATTAATCTAATTCAAACTGTGTTGGAGAGGGGCTTGGACCAGATGACTGCCAGCAGTCCTTCCAACTCCAACTGTTCTATGAGTCTCTGTTAATTCGAGCCCTGGAGTGATCTTCACTGAGCTGTCGTTTGGTATGGACACAGGACACCTACAGTTCCCTCCAGATGAACAAATACTGTTGACACCAAACCCACTTCCCCAAGTCATGGCAATGATTTTAGCTTCAAAAACGCTTCCCAACTTTCTCCCATGGGAGAAGCTAACAATGAAACTGACTCACTAGCAAGAACAGAAATTTATTTTTTTTTTTTTTAAATTTTTATTTTCATGAGGAAGCACAGATGTGGAAGCACACACCTTAGACTAGCCAATCTTTCCATACTGGATTGCTGGCACCAACTTCAACTCAAACTTTCAAATAAAAGCAGCCCTTAAGCTTAGGACAGACTTGTTCCTGTCACACTTCAGTATTGGGAACAAAATGTGCAAACCTCTCAAATTCTCATACTATGTAGGCTGGCAACACACCCTCGACTACAGATCTTAATTCATGCTAATTAAAGAAAACAGTAAAACATTGAATCAACACTAAACAGTAGTATTTTTCTAGATTATTTATACCTTTGAAGAATCCCCAGAAATTATCTCAATTGATTTTGCATGGTTTCTTCATGGTCAGTGAAGATCACCAACAAAATTAATCTACATAGTAAATCTACAATGCCTTGATTTACACTAGCAGAGGTGTACTAAAAATGCACAGTAAAAAAGTAGTCAGATGCTTTAAAAATTCACTATGTTGGATTTATTCTAGGAGGCAAGAGAATCACTCCCTGTCTCAAGTTCCTAAGTAACAGTACCTGTAAAACTCCTTTTTTCCAGCTTTTCCCTCATCTGTAGGTATCAGCCATCCTCCATCAGCAAGCTGCATCCCATTTCCAGCTAATAAATACTCCTTACTGAAAAAGTCTTCGATGAGAAACTGGAAAGATTCTGCATTTGTGCTGGTAACTTGTATGCAGTGCTTAGAAACACCGTAAGTGTAGAGCTGCAAGAAAAATCAGATGAACAAGACAAAATAATGACAACACAGTAAAAATTTATGATATTTATTACCCTTATTCTTTGGAATAGTATTAAAATTTGTGAATACGCAAAGCTACTTAAAAACTGTAGCAACTGGTGTACGAGTTACTTATCTCAAAACTGAAAAGTATATCTATTAAAAAGCTACTAAGTTTTGGTTGCTTGCCATTAGGAACAGATCCCTGGAAAGACACACAGGAGAGAGATCTCAATATACCTCTTCCGCAGAATAAAAACTAGGAGATTTCTCTTCTACTGCAGTTTTCAGAGAGATTCTATTTCTTGCAGAGGTTTTAATGACATAAAGACTGCCTGGCTGGGAGCTAATATTTTGCCTATATTTCTTTTTAATTCTCATTTCCTGCAGATCTCTGGCACAGCGGAGATTTGTCATCATCTTCACCACAGCTGCAAAAAAACCAACACAAACAAAACCAAACAAAAAACACAACAAAAACGTAAACTTTTTACAGTACATATTTAAGATAAATAGTCAGACTATAAAAGCAGATTCAAAGAGGCATACTATCTAAACCACTCTGCAAATTTTGACTATTTAGACTGTTGCAGTTTCTAGAAGTTTAATGCGTTTAAAAGGCAGAGTTTACTGAAGGCATTTGAATATTTATACAGGCAAATTATATGGAATTAATATGAATATATCATTTCCTGAACTAAACCTAAATCCACATATTTTTCTTATTAGACTGAACCCTATTCTTACAGAAAACTTCACTTGAACAGAAAGTAGCTGATGACTGATTAATGAGTCTGTAATCCTGAGGTCTTGACCTGTAAATACAGGATCTGATTCTGCAAACGTTCATGTACCTTTTCAAATATACACGAGTCCTGAAAAAACCCAGATTGATTGTAATAGTTACAGAAAAAAAACTTATTTAAAAAAGAAGTCAGGCAGAATATGCAAAACCCTTAGAGGTTCAATTCTGATAATTAGGATTCGTAATAGTTAAGTGATCAAAATCTGAAAATACCTAAATTGTCATTTTCTGTGTCAGTGTCTGCTGCATGCTGGATGCCAGACTGGTGAGCCTGAGGTTCAGCAATATTTTGTTGAGTTGTGATCGGATTTAATTCCATCTCTTCAATCCTGTTTTTGCTGATTGGAGAATCACATCTTTTGATGCTGCTTTGTTCACATGCAGAAAATGTCAGGTTGGTTTTGAAGGGCGGAATAAAAGTTTTAGCTGTTTTGCTGGGTTTGCACAAACTTCTTGTTTCTTCACTCTCTTCTGCTGAGGCCTTACATGGAGTAGAAGCTCCTGAATTACCATTTGACGGCTGCCTTAGTGCACAGTGCTGAAAAATGGCAGGTTTCAATTTGAATCCTTTGAAGTCTTGATCTGGTAGAGTAAGGGTAGGTTTCTTGACTTCTTGTCTTTCTTTAGTAGCCCTACAGAGATGAAAACGTTTAAACGCACAAGGTCCAGCTTTCTGACAAAAGTCTTTCTCAGGATTTTTATATTCTCAATTCAGCAATACAACTTTCAATGCTGCATCAATAAAAAGGCAAAATAGCAGCCACTGGCATTTTAAAAACAGAATACTTCATTTCTATTAAGAAACAGAAGTGTAAAAATTGTCTTGCATCTCACTGGTCTACTGCAGTAACGTGTGTTATATGGTAATTGAATGTTTATTTTGAAGTAAAATTATTAGCTTTTAATAAAGCTGTGTAGAAAAATATTACTGTATATTCTTAAAGTCAAAGGGCTTGCAAGGTTTTAAGAATCTGCATTAGAAGAACTCTAAAATATAGTATAAATTTCTCACCCAAAAGGTTGACATGTTATGGGCTTTAAAGGAACATGGTACATAAATTTTCTTCTGTCTTTGAAAATGCCTATAAGATAATGAGGGAAAAAAACCTTTGAAACATTACATGACACAGATATTTACATCACGTTTTTTTCTACATTGATGTCATAAAAACAAAGCATTTTCCGTAGTGGATTTAAACAGCTTTGAGAGGGTGGGTTTTTCACCCCTCTTGTATGAAATATGTTCACAGGGATTGCACACAAGTGACTACAACAATGAACTCTCAGAAATTCCCATTTGTGAGCCTGCAAAGTGTTTTTGGCTCCTGAAAGGGAAATGTTTATCATATATTTAATACCAGGTATTCAATTTAGAACTCTTCTGGCAATGTTGTTTTGTTTTTTTTTTTGAAGTTGCAACAGAAAAGGGCACATTTGCACAAACTCCTTCCACCATTGAAGCACACATTTATCTTGGAATTATCAGCTAAATCATGTCTGCCTGGAATTTAAAAACTCATTTCTGCTATGCCCTTAAGCTGCAAAAAGGAAGCTTCGTATGGCAAGTCACATACAAGATGCCACGTGTTCTACAAGTCAGATGCAAGACGTGCAATGGAGGTCGGAACTGTTTTCAGTTGATCCACAAAAGAGTAACACTATTCAGATCCTGCTGCAGGGTAGGATAATATTCAGATATGAAGGGTATAAAATTGTTCTCTGGCAGCAACTTACAAATTCCATTTAAAACTTTAAGTTGTGGGGTTTATACTTAGAACAGATCTAGAGGCAGCATTCAGGAAGCAACATACTGGTTAAATGATGAATTCTGCTACTGAATTCTAGGTGAGAGAGCATGCAGTGCTTAGAAAGAACAAGTTCCTTAGAGAATACAGCTTATTCTGTAACCAAAAGCCATAGACAAAATCACATTATCCTAATACCCTAATCTCTAATTAGCGTCACATAAAGCATCAACTTAGGCCTTGAAACCTTGATTTCACTTTCATAAGCCTCCATTTTACTGGCTCAAAATATTAAAAGCATCTGTAATGTAGACACCTATCAGTAGGTATATTCTTCAAATTATTATATGACAAAATTACCAGTAACGTCTCATTTTCCTGTATAGAGCTTTTAACTGAGAAATTACAGATCAACAAAATATCTTCTTCCTACTGAAACTGGAATTTCTGAGATTTAGGATTGTGAGATATTGGGTAAATTCCTACCAAGCTAGAAATTAAACCAGAGTTCTTGCAGAAGCAGTACATTGTAATATACTTAGATTCTACACAATAAGGCCCACCATTAATCATGAGATTTCAAGTCAGCAGACATTACCATAGCAGCTTCCCTGAATTTCTATGACTATACTGATAAAAGAAGCAGTTAAGCAATCTTGTTATGGTAGTTCATTGGAAACTGAAGAATTCTAAAGATAACAACTGACACCAGATTACTGCTCAGAACACAAGAAGACTAAAATTACCATCAGGGGTGCTTTTCAAAGTTTTCAAAGATCTGGGGACATTCTTTGTTCTGTTAAATTCAAGCAGTAGCTGTCTTTTAATTGGAGGTTGCCCTAGAATTTAAAAAAAAAAAAAAAAGAGATTTTTTTAAAGTTTCTTACCAATACTGTATAATTATCTTTTCTAGATAAAAAAAAAATCTAGAAGTCAGAGAAAGCAGAAGTAGCAATTTTTCAGATCAGATGTTTATATTAAACAGCCTTTTTGAACACAGAGCTACTTCACCACAATTTGCAAAAGTTTCTTCTGTACAGAACATACAGTATCTTGTGTTGCCAAGAATGATTTCAAGACTGTATACTGAAGCCTGTTGCAGAATCATCTGCAGTCAGTAGGTCTGTTCTCTCCAAATCAGAATTTGTAAGCCCTAAGTTCTTAAGCATACTTGAGACAGTCTGCCTCAGAAAGTGCACCACAATGGACCCAGCAGCACAGCTCACCTGCATCTTTAGTACTTTCAGTAATCAGTCCCTACAGAATTCTAAGGTAACACATCATCTACGCAAGTTGTAACTAAGGATATGGTTCAACTGTGGCAAGCTGTTTCAAGCTGTACTGACAGAGTCTTACCTGCCTTCTCACACCTACCCAAACTTAACCCCCCAGCCTAAACTTTGTACCTGAACTTGTTGCAGCAAGGCAGCAACTGCTGCAATCTACCCTTCTGTAAACAGTCTTCAGACAGGACAGCTCCCCAAACCGGGTCTGGGTCATTGTATAAGCATTAAGTACCAACACTTCGGCCTTGAGACAGATCAGATTTAGATGGTAAGAAGCTGTGCCTTTAGACCAACTAGTCTTCCTATCAGAATAGCAATCTCAATACCAGGAAAACCTTGCCCTCACCCACAAGGAACAAAAAGTGAAAATGGAAATACTACCACTTATTTTTCAATACAAAACCACTAGATTTGTGCAGGGATAGGGGGTGTTGAGAAAAAGGACATCTGCTCAGAGACAAGGGCTTTCTTTCATAACTTGATAAAGCAGCAAAATCTGCACATCTTCAAAATTGGTAATTGGAAAATTAGCGTGCATTGTGCATTTAAGTCAAGAAAATGCAGAGGAACTTGCCTGCAGCAAAATTTTTTTGTCATGGACACCTAGGGAAAGAGCTTCAAATTCTTTATGACCTTAAAAGTGCAGAAATCTGCAGCTGAACACACATAAGGCAAAGACCTACCGAGTGAGTTTTCTTCTTCGATGTGCCTCTTCCCAAAGGTCTTATTTTGTAAACTTTTTTCCAGTCTGCCACTGGACTGTACAGCATCAATTTGTACTCCAGAATCAGAAAGATCATCTTCCATAAAAGCTCTTGCACTTTCCACTGCCTCCACTTCCAAGTAATTTTTTGGAGTTTGGAGAAGATCAATATTTATTTCTGCTTTAGAAGTAGCACTGCATGAAATTCCTTGGGACTCTGTTTTCATCCCCAGATTCAGCTGCCTTTTTCCAAAGGACATAGCCTCCTCCTGCTGAAAGCTATTTTTAAATGATGTTAACTGTTTGTTTTTCTTGTTATGTGGTACATACTCAAGCACTTTGACATGGTGAGTGCTTGGAAAAGATTTCAGTTCCTCAGGGTAGATGGTTTTTAAGCCAAACTCTTCATTGAAGCTTTTTTCAGTTTTGGATTCTGAGTTCACTTGATCAGTCCAAGATTTTACATGTTGACCACACTCTTTAATTGAATGAAGTTGATCTGTAATGCAAAGCCCACTGCTCGAAAAGTCATCGGATTCCTTTAAAATTGCCTTTGCTTTTTCATAGGCCTTTTTAGAGACGGTTACCTGCTTTCCACTTGCAGTGCTGAACCCAAAAGCAAAATCAGAAATTAATTCAGTACTGGCATTTTCTTTCCCTTTTGGTAACTCTGTCTGCATTTTTTTAGGAACTACTTCAGTGTGTGTTTCAGACTTTACATCATCTTCCTCAACTAAAAAAGTTTCTTGCACAGGGGGTGAATGATTACCTTCCATTTCAGAGAAGAGCTGTCTAGCTTTCCTCAGTGACTCTTCTGATAGTTGCACAGGCTTGCCACTTGCTGTACTAAAAAATCCAAGATTCCTTGGAGAAGACACTGATGGCTTTATCTGCTTATCTGGAACAGGCAAGAGCCCTGAAAGCTTAATAGTCTGTTCAAAGCATTGCCTCTGAGAATTTGAAACAGACTCTGCATCTGTAAATGTGTTTGTATCCTGGAGACCATTTTTATTATCACTTGCATTTACTTTAATAAACTGGGATGTGGCCGAATTAATCCCTTCACTTCTTACAGCATTTAAAAATTTAGCAGAATTAGGACATTCAGCATGAGTGACATGAGATGAATTTCCAGCAATTTCCGTTTGATCAGTTCTTGAATTAGTCTCAATTCCATATTTTACAGGGTCACTACAGTCTTCTTGAAACATTTGCCTGGCTCTTGCTAATGCACTTTCTGAAACAGAAACTGCTTTACCTTTTGCTGTACTAAACAGAATTTGTTTAAGTTCACCTTCCTGATTTGCAACACTGAGCATCGTTTCTTTCAACCTGGACAAATTAGTTCCAACTTCAGGAAGACCGGCTAGTGACTTTTTCTGGCAACCATTAACTATGGTGTCTGTTAAGCAGTTTGTATCAGCGCAAGCTGCATCTAAATGGTCAAAGTCAAATTCTTTACTATCACAGTTCAAATAAGAGCTACTTTCTGAAGGTAAGAGGAGGGATTGATTAGATTTATTGTTACTATCCTCAAAAAATAAAGTATTTTTTGTATTTCCAGACATGAAATTATCTTCAAGGTCATTTGATACCTTCATCAAATGCAGGGATGCAGCAGAGTGCATGGGAAAATCATGCATGTTTTCCAAGTCACCCCTCTTTTTTGGCGAGCAGTCCATCTCCCTCTCTGCAAACGGTTTTCCATCTTCATACAAACAACTTCTACTTAAAGCATCACTCTCCTGCCAAGGAAGAGGTCCCAGTTCTGACTTCCCAGGTTGGACATCAGCTCTGTCATGTGCATATGAAGTTACTAAACTTCTCTCACAGTCTTCACCTAGACTAACAGATGTAGCTCCTTTAACAGTATCTAGGATCACAGCACGTTTAATGGGACTGCTCTCTGCTGCCTGCTTAAATTGATCTCCAGGCTCTTCAGGAGCAAGCTTTTTATTAAGTTTTCCTGGATCACATTGAGCAATGCTTTCAATACATAAATCACAGTCTTTGACACAGTTCTGACTACATATCCCTTTCTTTATAGGATTCTCAAAATTATTACATTCCTTTTCTAAATCAACATTTTCTGCAAAAAACTGTTCAGCTTTAGCCAAAAATCCATCAGCAATTGTTATTTTCTTGCCACTAGCAGTACAAAAACCACTCAGATAACTCCCTTTGACTTCATTTTTTTTTACATCCACCTCTTGCTCAAAAGGCATTTGATGATGAAAACTTATTTTCATTCTGCTTTCATTCACTAACAGGTCCTTATCCTGGGTGGGGTCTTCTCCTTCCTTATTTTTACAATTTGTCTTTTGTTTATTAGAGCTGTCCAAAATGTCCAAAACACTTTCATCTCCTCCTCTACAGTGTGCATTGAGCAAGTGCAGAGAACAATCCAAAGCTGCATCAGAAATGCATATATTACCACCAGCTGGAGTTTGAAATTGTTGTGAAAAGCACTCCTTTCCCTCTCTGTCTCCTCCTTTCTGATTAGGAGACAGGTTTTCCACTTCACCTGATAAACTATGTTCTTCTGCAGTTGTAGTAACATCTCCTAGACACATTACGTCTAATGAGTCTTCTTGCAAACTACCTTCAACTTGGCAATCTTGTTGATTCAAAAACTGCTTAGAAGTTTTACGATTCTGGTTATAGCTTTTAACAGATGATAGACTGTTGGCAACAGTGCTAGTACTACTGACATCAACATTTTCATTGTCACGTATTGATATTTTTGTTTGATTTTCTAGATCTTTCCTGAACGGCGTACTAACACTTTCCTCATTTTTTTTCTGGGGATGGTGGGAAACGGAACCTGTGTGGGAAATGGCGCCTAAGCTTTTGAAATCTGAAACACAAATGGGTTTTCCTTTGGTTTCTTTTGTTAGGCATCTGACAAAATTAGACTTAGAAGACATATGCCCATTTGTATTGTGACATCTAGTACTAGTTTCAGGAGATTTAAACCAAGAGTTATCATCATCCAAGTCCCTGAAAAGCTCTGCAGATCTGGTCAAAGCCTCTTTAGAAATATTTATTCTTTTACCTCCCGCAGAAGTAAAGCCTACAAAATTAGAAAAGCTGTCCTGTTCAGCTGCTGGGAAGCTTCCATCAGATGTTCTACTTTCATGTCTGTTTAAGTTAGCAATGTTTTTGTCATTTTTATGGAAAACCACTGCATTTTCATATTTCACCACTTTAGTGTCTTCATTTAAGTCTTCCTGCTTGGTACAACAGCTGACATTTTTTACTTTATTTTCAGATTTAGAAGTGCTACAAAAATCAGCATATTTCCTTGTTTCAGAAATACTTGCCATATCTGTTGTTCCACCTGCTTCTACAGTTCCAAACTGTTGAAAGACATGACTTTTTATTGTGTTATTTTGCTTTCTAAACTGTGTAAATTCAAACTGACTCCCTGTTTCTTCCAGAATACTAGAAAGTTCAGCAATTTCAGCTTCTTGGCTTGCCGTCAAAGTTTGATATGTTTCTTGCCAGGATTGTTGACTTCCAGGAAAGTTTTTACACAAGCCAGCTCTATGTGGGATATTCTGTGTATGCCCGGCCTTGAGAAGACTTGTCTGTGAACCTAAAGAGTCAGATAAATTACTGTCCATCTTACTTTCTGAATCTGAGAAAAACTTATTCTCCTTTTTAACTTTGTTTGAAAAGTTTCTGACTCTTTCCATGGAAGAGGTTTCAAAATGTTCGTTTTCGATATCTTTGAACAGCATTTTGCCTTTCACTATACTGACTTCAGAGAATTTGATCTGCTTATTGGAAGCGGTCTGAAAGCCACCAAAGCCCAGATTGAAGCCACATGCATTACGATTTCCTGATGATTTCCCATGATACTTTAGGCTCTCCTTTGACTGTCTGTTGGAATACATAATTGCTACTTGTTTATCTTCTTCAGAATCTACTTCATTTAAGGAATTATCTACACAATCTAACAATTCTTTAGCAATCTCTACAGCTACATTATTGCAAGCAGCCGCTTGACGGCTGTCATTGTTTTCAACTGACTTTGGCTCTTGATTTTCAGCTACAACTTCTAAAAAGGCAGCTGCATTGCTTTTGTCCCCTTGTTTTAATCCAGTGCTATCATTTTCTGAGCAGTTTATTCCCAAAGGTCCAAGTACTTCTCTATAGTCAACTACGGACCACTGGTCTGTAGCATGCCTTTTATCAGTTGATCTGTTCTTGTAACAATCACTACTGACTCCATTAATGCAAAATTTGATCTGACTCGAAGTATTATTGAAGCCACCACTTGTCACAGACATATTGTCGTGGTGCATATCGATCAAGCATTCATTATCCCCAGCAGAAGACCACGCAAGTTGTTCTTTAAGGCTCTGAGGTACAGTAGCTCCATCAGTCACATTAGCGTTATCATGTCTGTCTTCCTTGCCCTTCTCTAAGCAACAGCCTTTAGAGAGCAATCTAGAATGTTTACTTGCCATTAGGCATGCTGAAGATAGAACTTTACGTTTTATATTTGAAATTATTTCTCTATGTATAGAATCTGTTTTTTCTTCTTTCTGTGTAGTAGACACTTCCAAGCATTTTAATGATGTAGCAGGTTGATCCTCTCTTGCATTTTCACCCAGCACTCTCAGGTCTTGTTGCTCCAGCCTATCATTCAAGGAATTATCAGATGAGTTACCCATTATATCCATTTTTAAAGCACAACTGCTGAAATTATTTTCCTTGATATTCGATTGCAAATGCTTTCTCTCAGCAAGAAGCAAGCAGCCTACAAGAGAAGACATTATAGAAAAAAATTGTTAATAAAGTAGTTCTCATTTATTCAAAATGCAAATTCAGATTTTCATAAAATTTTGGCCCGTAAGAACATTTCTACACACACTTGACTCTAGTTCCATAAATAACACTTTTGTTTTCAAATGTGAACACCTCGATAAGATTCTAGATCTGCTTAATCACATTCTCATAGCCAGAAACAAGTCAATTGCCTGCCATTAATGCTATCAAGTTCAAAATATTTTTTAAAGAAATCAATTTTTGGTTTTAATGAAATTTTAAGAGGTGTGCTTCTATTCCTCGTGTCAACACAAGGCTTGTTTCAAATTTTAAAGGGAAGTACTTCAATTCCTAATATTAAGTAATTCTTCTAGCAAGCACAGCAGCTTTTCAAAAAGGAGTACGTGATTGCTTTCATTTAGTTTGTTTGGGTTTTAATATCTTCCGCTTCTGGAAGAAACAGATACAGAGTCTTAAACCCCCTAATTTTAGAAAAAGTAACAATACAACTTCACCATTCTGCATGATGTCTTAAGTTACCAGCTCAGACAGGATGACCCTTGACACTACGGATGTCTAAAGAGCATTGACAAAGGTAATTAAGCTTCTCAATGACAATAATGGCTCAAGGTGAAAGTTTCTATTCCAGAAACTAACCTGAGACTAAAACAGTAAGCACTATACTACTTGAAAATAATGCTATCCTGTCACTGTTATGGTAATAGAGCTATTCTGTATCTTGATTCCCAGCTGCAGAGCTACTTTATCAAAACCACAAGATTTTACATTATTTTATCTAAAACACTTACATAAAAGCTTCTTAAGGAAATACAGAATCCTCCACAAATTGTGAAAATATTAATACTATACCTTGCTCATCAACACTGGCCACATGACAGCCTCTGAATTCACAAGAATCAGATTCAAAATGTGGTAATATAGGACGAATAGGAAATTCAGGGGTTAATTCGTTCTGTATTTTTTCTTCTTGGTACAGTAAAGTGTTATTTACTGCATAAAGAAATCTCTTGGATCTCTTTCTCAAGCCGGACAACATATTCAGGCTTTTAAAGCCAGACTTCGCAAGGGTATTTTCACTATTTGTTAAATGCAGGTCATTGCAATTATCCGGAGATGCAGTGCTACATATGAGTGGGTGAGTCAGAACATCCGTTACAACGGACTTAGAAGTTGCTTTTAAATGCTTAGAAAAGCTGCCATTGTACACTACAGAATATTCCGTGACATTTGTACTTTCAATTAAAAAAGAATTACAGTTGAAAAAGCTCATTTTGGAAACTTTCTCAGCTGCACATCCTTTTACTAAGTTTGGGTCTTGAACACTGAGAGATACAGATTTTACTGGAGTTATTTCTGATGTTGGACTGTTTTCAGAATTTTTCACATCATAGCAGTCTTCTGACAAATTGACATTCAACAGCTTTTGTGCTTTTATCAGGCTTGCAGTATTCAGTAAAGATGTTTCCACAGCATCATCCTTGATCATTATTACTGACTTCTCTTCTAAATTTTTCTCTCTACACAAGTCAGAAGGTAGAGAGCTGCATGTAGACCTCTCCAAGTGAGTTACATCAAGATCAGATAAATTCAGTTGAGACCACTGGCTTGATGAAGATGGCACATCATCTTTCACAGGCTTCTCATTCTCAGATGACTTGCACGTTGTATAATCTTGAACATCTCCTGAGATCCTAAGTGACTCCAATTCCTTTTCATGTCCCATTAAACAGCCATCTTTACCATCCCCTGTGATCCTAAGTGACTCCAATTCCTTTTCATGTCCCATTAAACAGCCATCTTTACCATCCCCTGTATCTTCATCTGTGTTTGGGAACAAAGAACTCATTTCAACAGAGTAGCTTTTTTCAGTCCAGCTGGTTGTTTTCACTTCCTGTGAAATGCCAGTCTTTCCTTCTGAGCCGCCTAGTGGAAGAACATCCCCCTTTCCTTGTCCTTCATCTGTGTTTATTTCACATTTCTCCACTGCATCCAGAGCATGTGGCATCAGCAGAAGAGGTCCATTGGGCTTAACAGGCATGCTGAATGTATCCTCAAAGCTATTCATCTCATCAAATAAGCCATCTAACATCTCTGACTCTAAACAGTTTAGAGAAGATAGGGAGAGAAAAAGTAGTAAGTATTAAGTTTTAGGAAACAACTTTGGAACAGCACCGTGTTTTTATTGGTAAATAAATACAGCTTTCAATTTTACAGCAATTACATTTGTTCAGGAGTGAGCTTGGAAAGATAAACCCACGTGTCTTTAAAGAAGTTTACTCTCCAACAGCAGCTTTTAGAGACATCTTGGAGATGCCCTGGCCCTCTGAGGGCTCTGAATTAAGCAGATTTCCAAGATGAAACCTAGTTGTCGGGTTTTGTTTTTGTTTTCTATTGACAAGAGAATGAGTAGGAAAATGTACAGGGTAAGTCTAGATTTTCCTCTGAAATTTATACCAGATGGTAGGCCCCAAACTCCTTAAGAAGCTGCCTATTTTTGTCTGTAACTGGCAGCTAAGGAAACTGTTATTTAAGGATGATTATATTAAACTATCTTTTGCTTTGACACACAATACTATAGTGTCTAGAAGGATTTGGAAAAGATTCTCAATTTTTCCAGTTGATTAGGAAGTCTTTTATTAGAGCCTCTTCTTCTGGGTAAATAATACAATGGCAAAAAAAAAAAAAAGAGACTTAAACATTAGATCTTGCTTCTCCATTGTAGCATGGGATCTAATAAGCCATTCTGGAACATAGCACAGGATATTGCCTTTCATTTCTTTAAACGGTTTACTGACTACAGATTGCTTGAATATATTTATTACCAGCTCCCCCCCCCCCCCCCCCATGTGTTTTTGGCTACAATTCAAAAATATGAGGTAGTGACACAGTCCAAGAAACAACGCTTCCTT
>JANHFX010020612.1:26388-60781 GCA_027560015.1 Chloroceryle amazona | reverse complement strand
CCCACCCGAAATGTGCTTCCTCGCTGTATTTCTCTCATTTCTCCACGAGGTGGGGCTGCAGCAATATTTTTTCCTGGCTTTGAGTTAAAGAGGACACAGTTGTGAGCCTGTGTTTCTGCTTGAAAGGCAATGCTCGGCTTGACAGTTCAAATGTATTCCTGTTAATTTGTATTTAATAAAGGTTCCGAAGTCTTTTGTTGTATGTCTAGCTTGCCTGCATGGTGCATCTAGAACATTTACGAATTTTCTGTTGGATTGTGAGACTTGCTGTGAATTTCCATCTGGCTGTAGACCTGCTCTTTCTTGTCCCTACCTGTGCATGTGTGTGTATTTATAGGTGTGTGCTTAAAAGGCAGGAAGAAAAAGCTGTGTCTTCACAGCTGTTATTCTCATGAATGAAGTGGTAAAGCAGAGAGTGATTCCTGGTATGTACACAATGACAAGACATTATTCAGTGACAGGTGGAGATTAAGGATTTGGCCGTCTTCCATGTAAAGCTCAGTGGGTCCAGTGTTCAGCACCCAAAACTGAGACAGGACAGCACTCAGCTTTCAGAAAGCTCAACTTTTGTTTGTGTTCCTCTTAGACAGCTTGTTGAAGTTGGAACTCAACACCCTGATAGCAGTCTTTAGCATCTAGTTATGACATCCTTTTTCTAAACGGTCAAGACCTGCCGTGATGGATGCCTCTAAATAGCACTGAAAGGTCACCAAAAAACCCATAAGTAAAAGTCAGGTGTGGCAGATGTGTAAGTGTGCTTGCCTTTAGGGTTGACAGCAGGTTCAGGACTACCGTTATTTGAACAGAAGTGCCTGAGTTTTGTTACCCAGATTCACAACCATGGGTATCCTTTTAGACCTTGGTTGTGGAGGGTGGGATACTTGAACTAGCCAAGCATGTACTTTTCTCTTAGGCATAGGATTAGCAAAATCTTCATTTAGATGCAAGATCTTCTGGCACTATCTAAACCTTTGCTAGCTCTAACTTACTTGGCTGCAATATGCCCTTTTAGGGGTCTCGGGGTTCAGCAAGTAGTAATGTACCTGGTTAATGGGAGCAGCAGTTCTATCTGTTCCCCAGAGATTGCTCTAGCTTCCCATTTTTTTCTTGATTAAATGTGAGATATACTTCTGACTAATAAATTCCATTGTAGTTTAGATGCTGTATAAATCAGATTATTCCTCTTTTGCTGCATGAAACTGGAAATTAGACATTCCCAAAAAGAGACTGGGTGATTTTTGACACATCATTGGAAAAAAGTATTTAAATTCTGTGATCTCTTTTAAGAATCCTGGTCAGGTATCAGAGTTTTTCCTATGCTGGGGATTGCCTGTTCTTCAGCATCAAGACCCGAGGGGTTGATGAACAAGCAGCACCTTTTAGGTAATAGTTATGATAGTGTGTTTGTGTGGTGAGGGAATGTCTCCAGCTGGCAATACAGCATGGTCTCAGTCCAACAGTCCTTTTAACACCATGGATTTTAGGATGGAATAGATACACTTGCTTAATCACGTCTTCCTGCCTACTTCTGATTGGTAAAACCTGTGAGATTATATGGTAATACTTGTTTAATGTATGTTCATCTGATGAATATGTCAAGTTGTACATGTCCCCTGTACGCCATCCAGCATGGCTCAGCTTGCTAGAGCATGCAAAGATTCTCTGTAAATTCTTGTCTGAGTTGCAAGCCTTGAACATTCATTTCTTAAATAGTAAGTCAGAATATAAACATACCTGAGCATCTTTGGTCTAGAAACAAAGGGTTGTGTTTTACTTCAGTGTTTCTTTTCTGAACCATTTCTGTGACTTCATCTCTCCATGGATGACAAATAGAGCCAGAATTTGTGCTGATCAGCTCTAAGAATGTAGCACGGTCCTATTCAATCTCCATGGTTCTTTCTAACTTGTTTTCTAAAAACTTCAGGCAAAGTTGCTGAACTGCCCTAAGTCAGACTACAGTAGGAAGCAGAGGACTTCTGAAATAACATTCTATCAACAGGAGAGTGCCCGTCTCTGTCCTTTACTTCTTTTACTTTAAATTATCCTGTAAGCTTAAGAAAATGAGAGTTTTAGAGCCTTTTGCCTGCAGGATAGTGCTGAAAGAACTGCAGAAAATGGGAGAAAAAAAAACAGAAAAGCTACCTGAGGTGCCACAAAAATGACCAGTCATGAAGAAATTTGTGAAACTGACTCTCATGGTGTGACTAAGTAAATTACCAACAAGTCCAGCGTAGGCCATGTGAACGGTTCAGATGTGACCGTCCCTGGTACTGTGGACTCACTCTGCAATGCATGTTGATTTTGAATAGTAATTTTTGATAAAGAAGTACTTATGGTTTGTATGCAAACATAGTAACAGGTGAAAGGTTATCCATGAGGTCTACCTCATGGTGAGGTAATGTAGTAGGAATGACAAGACTATTGTGTGTGTAACAGTGATGAACACAGTAGGAAGAGATTAACTGTAACAGAAGTTTCCCTTCCTTCCTTCCTTCCTTCCTTCCTTCCTTCCTTCCTTCCTTCCTTCCTTCCTTCCCACTTTCATCTGTCTAAATACTGTTTGTTACATTACATCCTGCGATTAAAATTGAACATTTCTTTAGGGTGTCTTTCTACATGTAGTAGCCCCATATGAAGGTGAAAGACCACCGTCAGCAGCTGGAGGGTCTGTGTAGCAGTCAACCACCATTATAGTTGTGCTTATGGAATGGGCAAATGTCCTGACAGGAAAAAAGGGTGCATCTGGGAAAGTATAAGCCACATATTATTTCCCTTTAGCTCTTGTAAAAGCTAACTCATGACTCTTTGAAGACTAGTAACCATATTTATGTAATTGGTGTAATACAGTCAGACCTGTAGGCAATTAGTCTACTTTTGTTGAATAAACAAAGCTGTCAGAGGTTTGCGAACTAGTGAAAACGTTTGTGAGGAAAGCAAGTATCTAAACCTTTTAGAGCCATTTGATCTAATTTTGACTGGATGTGGTAACCTAACTCGACAAATGGACACTGTTGCTTCAGCATCTATGGTTGTAACGACCACTGTAATGGCCAAAAAGAAGAGATTCTTTCTTTGGTACTGACTATTCAAGTTCGGTAATCAAAGCAGAGGTTTTGATTGGAATATCAGTTTGGAATGTCATGGCAAGTAATTTCTGACATTTCAGGTCAGAAGCACTGCTAGGAGCATCTCTCAAATGTTTGGACACAGAGAATTCTCAGTATGTATTAATTGTGGGTGGAATATATGAGAGGATAATTCATTCCAGTATCTCTGAGGCCATCACAGTTATGACAGCTGAGAGGCAGAGCTCTTCCATAATTTTCTGCATTTACAGAAGAGTCTGTTGATGCAAGAAATACATTGTGATCCAAATACATAGGACTAGGTTGAAACAATGGCATTTTCACACATTGTTTTCCCAGCTATGAGCAGCCCTCTTGGTGCAAGGTGTGATTCTATGTACTGTGATTACTCACTGTATCCATATGTTGAGTAAACCTGCCCTTTGTATTAGGTAACAGAAGAAACATTAAGCTTCCTAATACAGGTGAATGTATGCAGCCATCTTGTCTATTGAAAAATTAGCTGAAGGATAACCTAGAAGGGAAATACATATGTATTTAATTTCTCTTCCACTTGACAGAATGTGATATTATTGTGATAAATTATGTTCCACTCATGGTATAAAACTAGAGCAGGTAAGAAGTTCAGGCCAAATATGCTGGCATAGTTTAACATAGTGTCAATCTGGTAGGGAAGCTGTTGATACTCTGATCATTGCTAGAATACAGTGTAATAGTTCCTTTGACACCTTTGTCTTTTATTTCATCAGTATGTAGTACATGACATTTTGTACTTGTGAAAGGTGCTGAACTGACAGGCCTTGAGACTGAAGTCTTCTCTTTGTACACATATCAGACAATACATAGACAAACACAGCATCCTCTCTCTGCCTCTTTGTCTTTGCTACACATCAACTGCTTTCTTACTGCAGCTTTCTTGTATGACCACCATTTGAAATGAAAAAACTGTCCAATCTCTACTACAGTTCAGCAGTTACTGTTTGCTGTTCGTGTTACCCGGAAGGTTGCTTGTCCTGTGTGTGTTTTCTGTTGATTACGTTTTTTGCTTTGGTAGTTTGGTTTCTTTTTTTTTTTTTTTTTTTTTCGTGTGTGATATAGAAATGTATTTCCATGAATTTAAATAATTTCAGCTCATTTCATGTGGGTCACAAACTGGCCATTAGGCTGTAATATCTTTAGGTTACCAGTGACCTGAACTAGACTTGATCTGGTAAGCTATTGCAGAGGTGAAATGCTCCATATCCTATTTCCATTCCTGCTCATATATAAATTTGTTCAGTATAAGGTTAATCATGCATAGAAGAGATTTTTTTCTCTGTAGTGCACAGTAGTTGCGTGGTTTTGTCCTTTGTCTGTTTAGAGCAGAAAAAAAGGATTATGAATGAGCAAAGTGGAAATTATAGTGTTAACAGGACCAGTGAATGAATAGCAAAATTATAATGTTTTATAATATTAGTGAAATTTGCCTCTTTATTCACATATCACAGAATTCCCATTGGGAATATTAGATCCACCATGCGGATCAGAGGGAACAATTTTGCCCATAGTATGGACTTCTAATGGGTTTACTATTCTTGCACTAGGAGGGGAGGACAGTGTGGGGAAGGAGTTATTGTCTCCTGCTTTGAATAATGGGAGCACTAAGAGAAAAAGAAAATATGAAACGATCCACATTCAGGACTAACAGCTTGCAAAATTTAACTTCAAAACGTATAAATAGTTTCTTTGGTTGGTACTTTCCAAAAGTATTCAATAATTATTTTATGTTTGTCTATAATCCACTTAAAATTATATACTGTAAGTACTTCAAAAACCAAACAATCAGTTCCTTAAATAAAAACCCTAAATCATAATAAATCTATACCTTTCAGGCTATTTGCATTCAGCAGCAGTGGGGTGAAGTCGTGGTGGTGCAGGGACAAAGTTCAAAATCTCTGGAAAGCAAGTTTTCTGAACAAAATTTTGAGCAAGTTCTCTTCTTTTTATACCATAATTAGTGAAACATAGACTCAATATATAATGGCAATTATAAACCCCAATAATACACAGCGCTTATTTGAATTATTATTTTTTACAACACTTTGAATCAATTACCTTCTCAAAATGTTTTTTGGTGTGCAGAAAGGATTATCTGTTCTACTCTTCTCAAAAGGTTTTCTATATAATTAAATCTTTGGTTATCTTCTACCAGATGTTGCAAATTATTCTATTTTCACCAAAGAATTTGGAAGAGGTTATCCCTGTTGTATAATTTGTTAATACTCTGGTAGATTATGGAATAAAATCAGAAATACAAAGAAAAAAAAAAAAGAAAAAATGTTTGGAATTAAAAAAGGAGCAGGGCTTTTTTCTTAATAATCTCTGTCTTTACAACAACATAGGAGGAGGTTAATATTTTTAGTAGTAGTATTATATTCCTATCCCACTTACTTATACAAGGTATCATATGAATATAGACTTAAATTATTTTTGTCAGGACTGGGCTTGCATTAAGGAGCTGTTTAATGATTAATGGCAAAAAATGCCCCCTATCATTTTTCACACTTGCATTTACTCATACTTTCAGACTTGTCTCAGCTAGATTACCTAGATTTTCCCTGAAAGATAGAGAACATATCTGGCCTCACTCAGTTACAGTCCAGAAGGAAATCAGTTATTTCAAGAAGACTCATTACACAAGAGCCTTCTATTGCTTATTATTTATCTTTCAGTGCTATCACCTTTTACTATCCTTTCTTCTTTCTTAATTCAAATTAATAAAGTCCTGCACTGAATGATTCTTCAGTTCCTTTGAAATTTCTTCTGAAAGAGTGAGAAGTCCTCAAAAATCACAATACTCATAAAATGATTGAGGGGGGGAAAAAACCCCTTTATTCTTCCTTCTAGACTTCAGTGACACTATGAAGCTTCACATAATTTGCAGACTGCATCTCATAAAATACTGGCAAAATTTATTCAATTCAAATTAAATAGATGTAGCACAGAGTAATCTTTCTCTATTAAATATGTCACTTTTTGCAATTGTTTCTTAATATCCCTCACAGCTTCAATCTAAGATTAGCACTTTCTTTGCTGCCACAGTTTCACTAACCTACTGAATTATTCACTGAAGCATAACCTTCAGATATCAGGTTAGAAAGACCTTGATTATGGCAGGAAGTGAACTGTATAAACCATTTTTCTTTAAAAGAAAATTTCTCAGTATAAAAAAAGTCTGAAATGAGATAAGTATTAAATGTGCGTAAAAATTAAGTTCATAATTGATAGGAATTTAGTCAACTGTGACATTCCTGTATTTTGTTTATAATAATGTACAATAACATTCTAGATACCATTTAATAGTAAAACCATGTGCATTTTTATGGCGTTCATTTCAACTTAAAATACAAACCAGGATATCCATGTTGGCCTCTGATGTAGAGCTGTGGAATCTCTTGCATGGATGTGACATACTGGACAAAGAATATTTACATCCAATTCCTGATTTTGTCCCATTTGCTGAAAATTACTTTTAAGGAGCTCTCAGCTCTGGAAACCATGGTGACAGAGTGGCAGGCTTCCCTACAGCATACCGCTGTTATTGACCATTACTTTGTGCGAATCCACTGTTGAAAGGTCATTTGAACACCTACCAAGGAGGCAACAGCTTCAGGAATGCTTTCTTTGCGAGTGTTGAACTACAAACTCACCGCTAACCTGTCTGCTTCTCATGACCTGTCCAGTGGCACCCAGAAGCTGGAACATAACTGTGAAGTTTAACGGTCTTAAATGCCCTTGCCTTTAGAGGTATTATTAGAGCAAAATGTCAGGGCAAACAACATTCTACAAATTATTCCTCTAGTCATGCATACAAATTTTCGTAATGACTTGACCTAGAATAGGAACAAAATGAGTTTTCCTAATGTGTGTGATAACTGCATGATGACGCAACTGACTCTGCTAATATTATCAACCTTATGCTACTTTCCCAGATGTGAGAGAAACAGCACAGAAGGAGGAAACAGGTGGTAAGACTGCGGGATATTTCATATTAGTGCACTTAGAAACAGAATCTTCTATGTAGATTTGTTGACTGTAATTTGAAGAACAGTAATATAAAATACACTGCACAAGGATTTCATATTTCAGGTTTAGCAGGGGCTTCAGCAAATCCTCTGCTGCGCAACGAAATGTTCAGTTCATAAGATGGGTTTAAACCTCTCGCTTCCTCTTCTCTGTCTTTTTCCCAGTGATGTTTGTGGCTTGCAGGGCTTTATGACCATATAAGGATGTAGCTAAAATCTCATTAAATGATCACGAGAATTTGCAAGTCAGATATCATTGTAAAAGAAATGCAAGTAATCTAAAGGAAACCATTGATTTAGTGATTTAAAATAAAAGATATATATATGTATTGCTCTTCAAAAGCCCTTACAAAACAAGAAGCACTTGAAAGCAGTGTGGGACATCATAAAAATGTGGTACATGTTTTGAGTGTGTATATAATTTTTTTACTTTGTGTTTTAATATACATTATGTGAACCTACATCATAAAGAGACATGCAGTCATGTATCCTTTTATACATTTATTTGATAATTCAACTCTGTATTTATTCTGTGTTTATTAAAGAACTATTTCTTTGACAACAAGGTCTGTGGCTGTGGCATTTGAATTGCAGGCACAAAAAATAATATGTGTGAATGAATTAAGTTTCCTATATGGGGAAGAGGCTAAAAAGTGTACTTAGGGAAACTGATCATTTTGTACTTTGAAATATGTACTGGAAGTCACTGTGGGTATGACTTAGTCTACACTGCCCATTTCAGTTTAACTGTACCCTCTGAAACTGCCCGGGAAGTGCACCAAGAGTTCATGAATTTTTGCCTTACAGTTTGCTAGGAATCTTGTCAGGCTTAAAATAATTGGGAGCAAACTATGATATCAGCACTGAATATGGAAGTTGTAAATGAAAGACAAGATCATGGTAGTGGTTCCTCCAATAAAATAGACAAAATGAATGTCTCATTATGTGCATGGACATGATATGATAATCTAAACCCCTGATTAAAAGGAATGCTATTAAATTGATTTTTATCTTCTTCTTCGTTTTTTTTTTCCCCAATGAATTGACTTGCCATCAGTCTAAAAAAAAAAGGTTGTGTAATCTGAGGCAAAATAGCTTTGTTTGATTTTTATCTTCTCTATTTCATGGGAATGTTTTGAAGAAGAAGCTGTTAACATGTAGAAAATGTGCCTTTAATGGAGTGATAGAAGAACCCAAAATATGGCAAGGAACATAATCTTGCTCAGTTCTTTCTGAAATGGCTTTTTAAATTTCTGATTCTGTTTATGTACTTTTACAGAAACCATTAGAGTGGAATCAATAGAAAAATAAATTATCTGGTGAAAAATGGTAAAGTATCAGATCAAAATTTGCTTTTCATGTTAGGACTTTGCATAATTGATGGACAAGGGTGGACTTCAAATGTTACACTTTCTTCAGATTGCTAGGCATTTGGAAGGTTAATAGCAGGCACATGTTACAGTTCTTACCAACAGCAACCCCTGTGATTTGCCTTGGGTTCAAAGAGCTATTCAACCCCGCTTGTCCCCACTCATCAGTTCCAAAAGTTAGCCATGCTTTTGGGGAATGACATTTTTCATGTGTGTCTATCAGGCTCCTCTGTATATATTTATTTAAACATTTATATTTCTTCTATCACCACATTACACAAGTGTGAATGAATCTTGGCAGACAATACAGATATGAGGAATGGAGAGGGAGTGCATTATCTTCCACATTTAACAGAGAGAGAGAACAGATTTTTTTAGACTTACTAGAAGTTTCAAAGAAAATAGGCATCACTGCTGGATATTTCTGCTGAAGAGTTTTTATCTGCTTTTTTTTTCTTTCTTTCTTTTTTTTTTTTCTTGTGTTCATGCAGAAACATGCCTGAGTACTCTGTGCCAGCAGCTCCTTTGGATTACTACCAAGGACAATACATTGTCTCTTGGAAACAGCTTTGGAATGCCTAGCTTTACTATAATTATTTTTCTTTTGCTTGGCGTTATTCATATTTTTAGACATAGATGTGTGTGCCTGTATCTGCACATTTGTCATTCTTGCAATCATTAAATATTTGTTGTCATTAGGTATGCATATACAAACTTTTTTGTAGTAAATTGCATATACCATTTTATGATGGTCAAGCTACTTGGGGATCTGCCTGCAGTTGCACTATGGAAGTGGAAACTCTCCCAACAAGTGTCTGTTTTTTTTTTCTCCCTAAACAGCTAATGGATACATCCTCCAATCACAGTGGGATTGATAAGGAGTTTGTGAAGCTCTGCCCCAAAGCAGGTGAACTGCATCTAGAGAGGTCTAAACCAATATGCAGATAAAAAAATGCTCTTTCAGAACTGCTAAGCTTGGAGAAAAAAAAAAAGAAAACTGGAATCATACTTTGAGTCCACCCTTAGCAGTCCACTTTTGGACTTCATATCTATAGCTACACCTCTCCCTCTTGCCTACCTTGCTTCCCCAAAACTTGACACAGTGCGGTGTACATGAGACTGCATGCAAATCTGTTGATGGCAGTTTTCAAATCTTTTGTCCCTATTGTAAGGGATAACATACAGTCATTGCTAGACTGTTTGAAACAGGTTGTTCTGCTTGATTTATTTACCCAGCACGCCCTTTACACCTTTCCTTCTGATGTCTCCGACTTTCTGAGGCACATTCCTGAAAATGCCCAGTTAAGCCTGTTGGCCAATCATGTGCAAAAAAGATTCTTAGAAGTAACAAGGAGTATAGAAAAATAGTTATAACTACAATTTGCTATTATATGGAAAGATTGCCTCTATCTAGTCACCAAAGTTCTGACCAGCATAAGGAGTATAAAATAGCTGATCAGAGATAGAGTCTGGCTGTCCTCTTAAGAGTTCAGCATGTACCTGTTCTGGCAAAGGGGCAGCTGGTAAGCATCTCTCAGTTGTGAACTTACTCAAGACCAGTTTACTAGTAGATTACAAGTACAGTGGATGTGTAGTGCCAATGGATCTGGATGTTTCTAACATAAAACAACGTTATTATTACTCTGGACCTTGACAGGGTTAGTAAGGATCACAGCAGGCTTCATCAGTCCTATGTGTACCCCAATGGCACCCATTAAGAGAGGTAGTTTCTCCCTTCTCTTAAATAGGATAAGGTGTGAAGTGAACCCTCTGCTCTCTTATATGAGCCTCTGCTAGCATCCATCTCCTGCTCCTTCCCACCTGTACTATCATCAACAGTATACCTGCATTGCAGTTAAGTGCTCCTGTTAACAAGCTAAGTGGACTCAGCTTCAGATTAGAGAGCTACTGTACAAATATTTTGTTGAGTTGTGCTGCAGGGAAACAAAACTGGTGACAGTCTGTGTCAGACAGGTGAAATGGAGACAGTTGTGAAAGAAAAGGGAAAGGAGGGTCACAAAGAAGGCTGGCAAAAGCTTTAAAAAAAAAAGAATTGGAATATGAAAGGAGGGAATGCATTTAAAGATTGCAATAAAGGGAATAGATGGAAGGAGATTCAATATTTACAAATAGGTGTAAAATATTATAAGGAAAACACACCAAAGGGACCATGAAAAAGAAACTAGTAGGAAAGGTGTAAGGAGAGGGAAACCAGGAGAAAGAAGTGAGGGAAGAACAAAGGAAAGAACCAAAAAAAAAAAGAATGAAACCTGACTCATTCTGCAGTCACTGTATTTTGGCCATAAATATTTGCAGGTGGTTACAGTAGTAATCTTCCCACTTCTCCTTCCCTTTTCCCTTTTAGAACCATCTCACAAATCAACAGAATCTCCAAAACAGATGAAACTCTTAAAAAGTGAATTCTGTCTAAACCCACTGCAGCTGCTCCACCAAACCCACATTGCTGTAAAGATCCTTTCCCCTTTTTTACGGTGCTGCGAGGCACGGGGAACGGGCCCATCATTGTATTAGATTAAACTCGAAACAGCATCCCTCTTTAACAGAGAAAGTGAATATAACTTTTCCTTTGAGCTTCACTGACAGACCCTTGCTCTTTGTGTGTTAACGTTTTCAGTTTCGCTCGGCATTTTCTTAGCACCTTTGGGCTTTTACTATCTCTGTGCATATTAATAGCAATTTCCAAGTCTGAACTGTTCCTGGAAACTTGCCCCATTTCAGTCACTAACACTACTCTCCATGCCCACGGAAGAGTCCAGCTTCCCTCTCCCTGTGACTGTTAGGGGTATTGCAGCTGTGAATCTCATTCTCTTTTGCTGTGCAGCTTCCAGAGGAAAACAGAAAACTTTTGCAAGGGCATCTCTCGTGTATTCCTATCATTTCTCTGATACTCTTTGCCTCATGGTTGCGCTTGTGCTTTGTGTGCGGCAGTGGCAGTTTCACTTGCCCACTTTTATGTATCATTAGTTGTCACTGTGCTTCCGCATCTGGGTAGACAAATCTTCAGTGGGAGCAGCTTCAGCATCACGCCTTGTGAATCCTGGCAGCAGCGTTATGCACACAGCAAAGGCTGCGTGACAAAATAGGGGAATGACAATTAACAGCGGCTGAATTTGGGAGAGGGAGGTGGAATGCACTTGGGATAGTGTGGAAAGATGCATTTGAAGGCTTTTGAGCATGAGGCAACATTTTACAATTCAAGCTACAGTTTTAAAGCCCGATACAGAAACTCCTTTGTCCAGCAGAGCTCAAAGCCTGAGTTAGCATCTGCCATTTTCAGAGCCTCTTGACTTTGACGGGGGCTAGTTTTGATCTGGTGCAAATGTACAGGATGATTGAGACATTATCACTTTGAAAAAGACTTTAATGACGTGATAAGTCTATAAATGAGAATTTACTGAGTGCAAGCCAAGGTGGCAGGACTGGCATCCTTGACTTGAGGAGAACCACTCACTTCACTCAGTGGTCAGGACTTTAGGTTTAAGAATAAATAATTTATTTTCCTCCAAATCTGCAAGAAGAGTTAATTGTACCAACTTATTCTGAGCTCTGCAAATGCTAAAAATATATGTTCACTTAATGTGCACAATTGTGGTTGATAATGTATATTAAACAGACGGAATGCCAGGGTAAGAAGAGGTGGACTTAATGGGTTAAAAACTGTGTAAATGTTACTCTAGTTAAATTACAGCTTGTTGTTCAGATGAATACTCTCCACTTCTCATATAGCTTTAAATTATGGACAAATGCTTGCAATTGTGAACTACCTACATTGTGGCTGCCTGTTCCCAGGCTTCATCAACCTTAGCTGTCCAATGGGATTACTGTAAGCTTTCACGGCAGTCTGCCAGCCACTGATCAGAAATTCATATCCCTGGATGTTAGATTGCTCTCTTTATTCCATCCTTGTGATGGCTGTGATTGCTGTCATGGTGTTAGGTTAGAAATTAGCATTTTGTGGCCCAAATTTTGCCATCCAGAACATAATCAGAAAAAAGAGGGAGAGAGAGAGAAGGGGAAAAAAATAATCAAAGAATAGTAATTTCATCTGTCAAAGGAGGGAAAGGCAGTGTTACCATGATACAGATGTCTATGAAACTTAGGTCAGGAAATGTTGTGGTATTTATGGTCCTATCTGGAGAATGCTTAGGCAGGTGGTGCTTTTCTGTTACTGCAGACCGCTGCTCATAGATTAATAAAAAAATAAAATAAAAATAATAATAAAAAAATAACCCATTGCTGAAACTATAGGTGGGCTTCAGAAACTCTTAAATTAAAAAAAAACCAAACCACCAGGATCTCAGCAGATACTTTCAAGGGCACGCTGAATTAATCACAAGAGGCTGGTTAGCAGGAGGTCAGAGAGACACTTCTTAGCATTATTTTGGGTCATATGTCTAGAGGCGATGGCAATATGTATGTGCTGTATTGTAATATCCTCTTTCTAGTTTCCTTGTCTCAGTCAGAAAAGAATGAGCACGTATTGCATCGGTGTCTTGCAAGGAAAGAGACACTGGTAAAAATCAGCAGTTTGGAAATTGTTTCCCTGTTCTCTCCAACTGAGTCGTGTCTGGCTGGCTAATAAAAATGTGCCATTGTTTATAATCAGGTTTGTACTATATTAATCAATCCCTGTATTTCTTGTATTCTATTCACTAAATGTGTTATATCTAATGATACAAAGGTGATGATAGAACAGCACAGTAGTAGCCACTGATAGATTTAATGAACATTTATTGTTGCTCTAAACAAAGGTTTTTCTATAAATCTGCCTCAGAACAATTCATCAAGGTTGCTTTCAGAAAATGATGGAAAAACAACTGCATAAAAATTAGTACAGAGATATGGTTAGGTCCTTAAAGTTGGCTTGTTAGTCTTTTTAGGCAACTCACAGACATGCTAATTTTTCCTGTCATTAGCACTGAGCAAGCTGGAAGGATTCTGACATGCGAGGTGCACAGATACTGTTAGGAGCCTTGATTTTTATCCACCCAAGCTTATCCGTCATCTTTAATCTTGCAAAAAGCAGGATTAGTTAATCATTTCATTTTACTGAAAAGAAAAAGAAAGATTTACATTAAAATGATGACAAGCAAGAAAAAAATAAATTGAAAATGATTATGAAGAAAATGTAATGTAGAAACTAAATCTCCATTGGTTTTGTGATGCTCATTTAAAGCAATGATCTAGTAAAGCCACGATATAAAAGTAGTGATGATGTTAGCTGTTCGAGTATAATCATCTTTGCATTTTAACATACATTCTACACTGAGGTGTGTAGTCAGTGACAGCAGATAGCCGAGGAAGATACTGTTTTCACCTCCGCTGTATTTATTCCTTGCATTAAGCTGTACCTTTGTCTGAACCCAGTGTCTTTTAGCACACGAATGCTAACAGGCAAGACATAATAACATTTTCACAGGCACTTCAGCATGCACTGTTAGTCTCCCTATATAGGGCAGGCCTAAATTATGTGGATTTTTAGACTTTCTACAGACTATTGATTTAATGCAAATATGAATTATAATTTGGAGATAAAATTAACAAATTATTCATGGTGACTTTTGTATCTTTTGGATTTTAGACAATGAATTGTATTCCCCCTGGTTCTAGGTTTCATACACTTGATTCAATACAGTCCATTTTTTTTGTTTGTTTGTTTGTTCTATATACCCATTTTGGATATTCTTCTAAGTTAATACGATTTTTTCTTCTATAACCTTTGTGTCCAGGTATGTCAGAATTTAGGTAGTAAAAGAGGTGGGCGAAACATAACCTGCAAACATTTGATGTCACAAAACATTTGTTTAGGAAACATTATAGTTTTCAAATGAAACTTTATTAAAGGAGAAAACAAGGAGATATTTTGTTATGTGAGTATATACAATAAATGGTGTATTTCATCAAAGAAAATGTATTAAATGTATTAAAAGTACCAGACTTCTAGGTCTTGGTCTGGTATTTACATAAAATGGTGCAATAAACAAATAGTTACATTACAAATCAATGTTTACCAATTAGGTCATTAATAATTCATTCTACTGTACTAAGTAGAATGAATTTAAGGTTGAATACTCTGGTGCCAAACTGTTTTAGGTAGATTAGCATTTAATGCAATCTGAAAAATATCCAACTTTTTCTCTTAATATATAGCATTTCTAGGTGTTGAATATTCATTTTATTTAAAGAGCCAAGGAAAAGACGAGAGGGTTCGGGGTTTTTTCAGCTTCTTCAGTGCAAGAATCTTGTATTGCTCCTGGAGTTGAGAGAGTAGAAATAAAGAAAAAAACAAACAAAAAAAAAGGTAAAAATATGTGTGTAGCTACTTACTGGAATTCGGTCATTCACTTTCTGACACTGGCTCCATACACTGCTTTGCCGTGGTAGCTGACTGGTTTCACCTTTTAGTAGCAGAGAAATGGTTAAGAATGTCATAATGTAAAACCGTATGAGTGAGGAAGAGATTGGGAGTCTTTAACTGCAAGAACAAATCTTTTTTTACTTGTACTTGTTTCTGAGTTCTGTTTTAGAAAGTATTTAGTTATTATTATAGGAAAAAAAAAAATATTAAGTAGATAAGAAATTTAGCCTTCTTATCCAGTCCTTATGTTACCATAAAATTACCCTAAAGCTCACTCCCTACCGTGGACATTTTTAATACTTAGGGAAATAAAATACTGCATTTAGTTAAAACAAACAAACAAAATAAAACAAAATGAAAAAACTTTTATTCTTCTTAAAATATATTCAATTTTTCCTCTGCTTGAATGCATCCGTCTCATAATTTTACAAATACAAGTGGACTCATTATGAGTTATTTTAATATAGCGCAAACGTCATCATTCTGCACAGTGACTATGAACGTTTTTAGGCACAAGAAAAATGGTTTTGTAGTTTTGCTTCTAACAATGCAAGATAATATAAGGAATTTTATACAATATACAGCTACTTCCTTGTAACAAAGAAGTCAACTTATTTTACAGATGCAGACTAAGTAATACACTGAGGATAAAAAGAGGCTTTTCGACAATAAATTTTCTCCTGCACCAAGTAATCTTTCGGTATTATTGTCAATGAACCTAGATAGCACTTACATTATAGAAGTTTATATAACTGGTGTTGTTTTACATTAAAAGCAGTTGTCTTCCTGATTGATTCATCTGATTTTCCTTAGTATTGGCTAATATATGTTTCTCACTTTGTCTTCTAAGGAAGTGTAAATAATCTTTTTCTCCTTTTTTTTTGGGGGGGGGGGTGTGGTAAGGTTAGTCTGATGGTACGGTTCTTGTTCACGTGTAGAATTAGTGAACTTCTGATGGTTGTTCTGGAGAGACTATTATTTACTTAAAGGAATTAGGTATGATCTTGTACTAACTTATTTCCATACTTTTATATCTATGACCCTGAAAGAGGTGCAGGTGTAGTTTTATAATTTTTCTTCCTAGCCACTTGCAAAATGTTAGCAAGAATCGTGTTATTTTAGATGTCAGACTCTTTTTAGTTAACCAGTAAATTGGATTTTGCAATATTTGTCATGCTATAGCCTAAAGAATCTTCTTTAGTTACTTTTCTGGATGGATTTTATACTTTAAATCAATTTTATTATTATTATTATTATTTTAAAGAAATTTGCTTTCATAGATACTGAAATATTCTGTTGTTAGGTTTCCATTAATTCCTGATAGATTATAGCTATAGAACTGGAGACAGACTCTTATTATTTGTTAAGTGTCCTTGAATATGAAAATCTCACTAGGTTATTAGAAATAATGAAAGTGTAGTAGCCAAAACAGCAAAGATGAGTGAAAAAACCCCTGCAACAGATTTTAGTAATGATAACATTTAAGCAATAGGTGGCAGTGTTACCTAAATCCTCTTTGCTTTTCATTGGAAAAGAACGGTAGTACCGAAGACGAACGGAATATTATTTTTACTTGTACATAATTGCTGATTTGTACAAACAAATTTTACATAGTTGAGGAGTTTTTGAAAAAAATATTTTAATCCATTACCCATTATCAATTAAATGACCTGCGTTTTTGTTTTCTGTTATTTATTGGTTAAAACATGATATTGGAATCTAAAATATTCAGTTTGTGTGTGTAAAATAAGAACATTTTCCTGTGATATACTGCATTTGAAAATGTCATCCATTGTAACTTCATTGTATATTTATAGTAATAAACACCAAGCATAGTATTAGAAAATATATTACAGAAATGACTTTTCTGTTTTATTACAAATTTACAAATTTATTTAATGGAGCTTATAGCACATAATGCTTCTGTAGAGATTACAGAATAAACTTTAGGAATTCTATATGTTCAAGTAAGCACTCCTTTCCACACCTTCTGTAAAGCTTGCATTCCTGAAGAACAGGATGGCATTACTTGGCAAAATTGATGCTTTACTATACATTTCTAAACTGTGTGCACAAAGATGCATATTTACTTCAAGTGCTTCATGAAATGCAACACTATACATTACATTCAAAAAAACTATTCGTTTAAGCCATTTTGATCCCTTGAGTTTTACTTACGTATATTTCATCATATAATAATTATAATATCATACTGACCAATGCAGCAGACATATTCCATACCATGTGTTCTACCTCTAGGCTTTCATACAGTAGCACTTCCAAGAGATGTGTTCATCAGTGTATGATAGAAACACTATCAAGTACTTTTGTGCAGTTTGAAGATGGGGAAAAAAAAAAAAAAAGACATTATAGACAGTCTTATTTTTAAAATTACACCTTAACTTTTTGCTATATCTATTGATTTTTAATCTAAAATTAGGACGTTGCTTGTAAGAAGGGAAAACGTAACCTATATTCATGCTAGTGCAAGACGATAGTGATGGATAGAAGCAATGATGAAATGTGTCTGATTAGGTAGTTTTCTTCTCCACCACCATTTCGTTACTGCTCCGGGATTACAGCAAAATGGTGGCTACTTGTATTTTATGGAAAATGTAAATTTTATGGTTACTTTCCTATAGTCTCCAAACTGCTTCTCCCCTCCATCCCTATTATATTGCTTTGTTAGAATGAGCAATGCAGTTTGCCTCCTGAATCTTACAGTACCATGGAAAAGGTAAAAGCTCAGTCGCAAAATTCTGCGCTGATAGTGGAGACTTTACGTACACACAGGTGATTAAACTGAAACATAAGCAAATGGGAAAGTCACATTGTGTTATACCTACAGATAATGGACTAAGTAGCCATAGGTGAATAAATAAGATTTGGAGTGTATTCCTGTATTCCAGTGGGCTGCAAAGGTGCAAACATTTGTGACACCTTTTGATTTTATTTTTTTTGTAAAGCTTAATCTTTATTATCAGACAATTTTAACAAGTCATAGGTCTCAAAAAGGAGAAAAGAGATAAAGTCCTAATGTTTTACTTTCTAAGCCTTCCTGTTTCTCTGTTCCCAATAGTTGACATGGCACAGAGTGACAACACTGTATAGTGAAAGATCCCCTTATCTGCTGTATTGGGTAGAGGTAAGGTACTGAAACAGCTCTTACTGAAAAAGATATTTGGTTTTGTCACAGTTTGCAGAAGGATGTTACTTCTGATAATATGATTTTTTCACAAGTATCTAATTGTAAGAAATGAAAATAATTAGAATACATGGCTTATAAATCTGATTTTTATTAACTACATGTGTTAAAAGAATGAGAATGCAAGAAAGCAAAAAGCAAAGGGAATTGAACAGGACCAAGTTAAGAAAATGAATTGAAAGAGAGAAAGTTGGAAAAATATTTCAATACTGGCTTTTTCTTTAAGTCTGAAGGGAAGATGCTTTATTGAATGCTTTGTTACTTTACATTACAGTTAAATTTTATTATTAAAATATGGGGTATTTTTAAAATGCAATTTTATCTCTTTCCAGATAGATAGATATTTAAATTTAAATGTATGCAACATTATCTTAACATTATCATAACATTATTATTATTTCCTTGCTAATTTAATGTTGTGCTTCATAGAAGTTGCCTCAATTTTGAATATGTTACATTTTAAATAGTAGGAAAAAAAAATCATATATATATATATAAAAAAATCAGCTTCCAGAGTCATGTTGCACTATTTGTTTCTTGCGTGGACATAAGGGACATGATAAAGTATTGAATTTAAAGCATGACATGAGGGACTCCATGCACTGATACTACTTGTTTTTAAGGAAGCAAGTTGCTCAAGGAGTAAATTCTTTCTTTGAATGTTTGTATATCTTACTGAATTTGGCATTGTGGTGACTGTAAAAACACAATCCATGTAAGAATATACTTCATCTCCAGTGATACTGGTTACCTGTAGACAGAAGTGGTGAATGGATATTGAAATTTATATGAATGTGCACAAAATTACTGTCCTTATTACCATATCATGGCAGCTAGAGACAGAAGAGGGACTGTTTCAAGTGTAACTTTTAACTTCCACCTCCCCATCCTTTTACAAAAGTAAATCAGATGATATCCCACAGAGCAAATGGTGAGTCACAGCGTTATGCAAAATCAACATTGCTCTGAATCAGTTCTGAGAAATTCATAAATTTAAACCTAAATATAATTTTTTTTGAGTGATTTTGTTCTGAAATGCTCAAATATATTTGAATAGAGATTTTTAAATGTAAAATGGTAATGACAAATATTTGCCATAATCTTCTAGCTGCAATACGACTGTTTGTTTTGGTACTATGCTTTCTTATTTATAGCCTGAAAGTTGGCAACACTGCTAGGGAAGACCCAATTAGGAAACCATCCTATTTCATACCTAACAAAAAAATACACTGTTCTCAAACTACACAACATTATTTAAAGTTGGATGGATGTTTCTGCCCCTTTGTAATGTGTTTATTTTAGCTGTATACTTACAAGCAAAGCATAGAGTACTTTGATGTTTTATACTAAAGGAAATAATACCAAGGAAAATCTAAAATTCCTTTCCTAATTTTACATGTTTAAAGAGAACTGATGTGCACCATATTTTTGTTTTTGTAAAAAATAATAAACTAAATAATCTCTATATCAATCAATGTATCTTTTAGGAATATTAATCACACAATAAAACATGTTTTTCCATGGTAAAATAGGCTCTTTAAAATTGCTAAATAATAACATCGATGTTTTTGTAACATAAGTATTTCTGGTTTATAGAGGAGTTCTTTAGTAATTTGGTTTTAAAGCTCTCTGCTGTATGTAGAAATACAGCTTTTGTTCTTTAAAAAATACAGCTTTTGTTTCTTAAAAATGAAAAAAAAAATCACTGCAAATAAATGGATAAGGACAAGTTTAGTATAAGCACTTGAACTTGCAGAATAAGAAAAAGAAAAACTATATTTAAACCCCAACAAACTTTTAATGTGCTCATGCCTATCCAAAACAAATCACAAACGAACTGGAAGATGTTTTAATGCTACAAAACTACAGCTTTGTAGGTTTAACCTTGGTTTGGTCCAAGTCTGTCACAGCCATGTGTATGATCCCTGTTTTCACAGTAGATCAGAATGAAAGCAGCTATGTGTCAGCAGATGCAGTTAAAAAATAATTAGATGTAAGGATTTATGGCATGTTGTTGTAAATTTGTGTGTTGAGACCTAATATTTAAATTAAAAATAAAGACATATTTAAAATCCTGGTTTATGTGCAAACTATTTAAATATTACAGAAACAATTTTAAAAATTGTTTCATTACTTTCACAAGTAAACCTTCGAAAAAGATGTCCATTGTTTACTTTATTTCTTTATTTCAAAACACGTGATAGTCACAAGATATACAGAAAATATTCAGAGGATTTTTTATGTTCAATTCAATTTGTTTATGGACTACTAAATAAATTACCCGCTGCATCAATGCTGTCATTGAACAGCTCAAAAGTTTTGTGCTATCCAAAAAGACTCAACACCAGGAGAACAATCTAATCCTTTTTATGGAACAGATATTGCTGTCTAACGTGTGTGGTATAGCTTGTTTCATGTCTGCAAACTTGCTACTATATTGAAAAGCAAGTGTATGCTTTTCAGCATATTAAAAAACCAAACCAAACTAAAAAACCCCACAAATACATTAGTGTTCCCTCCTTCAAATTCTGTTGAATGAACACAATTGTTTATGTAGTGTTCTGCAAAACACAGATTTCAAAACAATGTTAGTTTTTATTCTGAATTTTCAGAAATTATTGTATTTTGATATGAATGTGAGACCTATATATAAGAGCTTTTTGTAGTTTCTGTTTTAATTTACAGTTCAAAACAAAGTAACAGCTTAAGCTGTGGCTGCACAGCATTTTTTAGTGCATATAATTTTTTCTGTCTTAATGTCAGTCAGGGAACAAACTGTTACTAGATAACTCAACTATAACAGATCAACAAAATGAATGTCAATGTTAAAAAAAAAAAAAGCCCAAACAAAACACTTTTCTTCCTTTATTTTTTTGCCCTCTTCTTCTGATGCTGGCAAACATAAAAGCTGTGCAATTACATCTCAGCAGCCAGTATTCTGGATTTCACTAGATTTGTCAATCAGAAAGCTCAATTTACTTGTTCACTTTCATAAAATTTTGAAGCGGACAGAACAGTAACCTAGTCTTCTGTCTGTCTGTACCAGTGCAGAATTGTTTCCAGCCCATATATTGACTTGGTAATATTTTGGCCAGTTATTTTAAAATTGCCTAGCAGTAGGCCACTCTTTTCTCTCTGGGGAAATTTTTCTATTGGCTAACTCACAGTCAGGTTGGGTTTTTTTTCCCTACTGATATATTCCCTTTATTAATTTCCTCCCATTACTCCTAGTTATACCTCCTTTTACTATGCTAAATAATTCCTTTTATGCTAAATAATTCCTTTTTTCCATTTCTGAGTTATCACTCTGTAACATTGCTGTTCTCCTTTTTATGGAAACTGTCTCAAATTGGCAAGATCTAAAATATGCTGAGTTAAATTTGCTATAAAAGACTTTATTGACAATTACTGTAACTCAAACACAGTGTTGCTTTAACAAGCTTGTCTAAAAGTGAAGTTTTTTGTTAGCTGAAGCAAGAAATGTATTAAAAGAAGCCCTCTATTTTGAACTGGTTTGTAGTGACGTAATGGGTCCAAATGATTAAGCATAGCTTAGATAGCCAAAATCCTCCGGGTCAAATTACCCTGTCTGCTGATAAGTACACCAGGATTGAAAGAAGCACAGATGCCAGACAAATGTTTCTGTCAAGAGGAGGAAAAGTATAACAAGCCATAACTTTTTGCCATGGTTGAAGGTAATTTTGGTAAGCTCTCCTTCTCTCACTTCTTTTTCCTGGAGGCTGGAGACTGCTCAGTGCTGAAACCTATGGATATCCCATCCCAAAACATTGCTTTCTCTCTGGGAAGGAGGACTCGGTCCTGCAAATTTGGCCTTTCTCTTACCTTAGAGAAGATGGTTTGATAACTGCATGGCCTCTCTGTGCCTACATCGTCATGTCCAGGGCCCTATAAATGTTGACTAACCCACTGAGGAAGAAACATGCTTCACAGTGAGTAGCCAAAATTTCTGATGGGCTTTGACAAAACTTTGTATGTGGGAGTGCCCAGCTCAGAATAGAGGAACTGATTCTGGGCTGACCAGGGCCAAGGAGGCTGAGCTGCCACTGGAAGGGCAATGCTAAAGCAGGGTGAATGCACCAAAACTCCTGGATTTTCAGAAGAAACAGGTTTCCCTGTAAATCTCATGGCATGTTGGGAAAATCTGGATGGTAAACATACGATAAACCATGTCTAGATTTCTAAACTGAGTTCTACCTCAGCTTTCTTTCCCTGGAAACCCCCTAAATTTAACTAGAGAGCACACCAGCAGCCTGACAAGGACCATTCAAGGTCCATTCAAACCAAACCTAAGTGACACAAGCAATCATCTTTACTTATTTAGAGACAAAAGCTTTAGTTACTGTTTGCGGAATATTATTTCTAGATGTAGTCTGAATTTTCATTTCTTGAGAGTACATTCCAAGATAAATAACAGGCTTTAACCTTGAGCATCTAGCTAAAAAAATGCAGAACAAGGGAGCTGTGGCATTTGGAGACTCTATTTTCCTGCTATGATTAACTGTATTCTATTCCTGATCATCTGTGCTCTCTATTTACAGTATCCTAACTACATCATACACTGTTTATGAGCAAGTTTTCCAACTGGAAATTGTTATAGTCTAGAAGGAAGAAATATTACATACACTTCTGTGTGTGCACATGTGCACAGGTTCATTAACATTTGGAGTAGCAGGTATCGAGAGGTGTGAATACATTTTGAACTGGTGGCCAGCACTGAGACATCTTACTCTGTGCAATCTTTTGTGAGCAGTAGCTTAACATTCTTTTTATTGCCTCACTAGGATGATGCAATCCAAGGCCCTTCTCCAGCACTAACAACTCCAGAATATTGCTCAGTTAAGTGATGAAGAGGGTTTTTATGCTGAAAGGATTTCAGGAAGAGGGTTACCATAGAAAAACAGAAACAAAAAGACTCCCAATCCTAAAAACATTTTAACTGGTTAGGAACATGGACAAGAGGGTCAAAGCTTTAACTTGATGACTTCAGTGTTTGAGTGTAGAAGACTGGTTGGAAAGGTTGGACTTGAGTTGGAAGACCAGACAATTGGGTGCAAGATCCGATTTTATCCCTTCCGTAGTAAAAGAGCCAGGAGGCATCACAGAGCAGCCAATGGAAAAGCATTCATTTATTGTTTTTTTTTTCCTTCTTGCTCTGTACAACAGCTTGACCTCTTTATTGTATGAGTTGATTTGGTTGTCATCTCTTTGCTCCTTTCAGAGCCTTTTTACATCCGCAGTCATGTTCACTATTAGAAACATGACTAAGTATAGAGATTTTCCTTTTTTAACTGCAGCAGAAAAATATGCTCCTTTGCAATAAGGGGAGACAGGTGGAGGTAAAACAAAGATTAGGCCGTTTCAACAACAGTTACTTGGTTATGTAGTATAGTTCAAAGCACAACACCAAGAAATGGGGAAATAATGAACAACCCTTGCAGAGATGACTTTAGGAGAAAATAAAGTGAGATGTTAAAAATAAACATACCATTCATTGATGAGAGCTATGCTTAATCCAAAATGTATCTTTCACCTTTGGAAGGACAACATCACACATCTAAAATGTCTTATACTGGCTGAGGAAATAAAGACTAGTTAGTGGCCAAGAACACCACGATGTTCTGTGCTACAAATTGAAAGTGAAGGTTACTTTCTTGTAGACTTTATCTTAAAGCAGTAAAACGGGTAGCTGCAGCTACAACTGAAAGTATTGATTTTGTAATTTCAGCAAATTAAGAACAAGACAGGAAACCTATTAAACCTTTCCACTGATTGCCAGGGCACTTTTTGGTGGTGCTGGTGCTGACATTAAAATTACATGCGCCTGTCTCTTTAAAGACAAACATATACATTTTACAGAAGGTAGTGCCTGCCTGTTAACGTGCTGAAAAAGGATCTTTATAAATCCATGTAATTTCACATTTCAGATGTGAAACTTTTGAAGCCTGATGACATGAATGTCAAGCAGCACATCTAAAATTTTCATAAATTATGGCTCATGTTAGATGTGCTTTTATTACATTTTAATAAATTAAAATTTTCACAAAGCCAGAAGATTTTTATAATAATAGCAAAGATAGTAACGCTAGTAATAGCATTATCTGTCAGAACATTATGAGTAATGATTATGTAAAAATCTATGCAACAAAGGCTAACAGAAGAAATGATCAAATTATATTCTTCTATATCTTGTGTAAAACAAGTTATTTTATTATGGTAGCAAAATTCCAACTTCTCTTAAAGCAATATCTCAATTTTAAAAATTGGTGTAATTAAATTCATGTGAATTATAATAGTTAAGATCACTTGTTTCATAAAGGATTGTTTTAAAACTTTGCTTTAGTATTATTGAGTTTAAATTAAAATGCTGCATGCTTTACAAATGCAATATTTCTAATAGTTCTTAACAAGAAGTTTTTTCATTAGAAGTAGGGCAGGGTGAGGGAAATGATACCTGGATCCACTCTGAGCACGCTATAAAGATGTAAGTTTCCAGTTTATCCCATTCATAAATATTTTGTTTCATCTGAGCGGGTATTTGGCATCATTCCAGTGTGTTAACAAGCATGAGTTTTACACACACAAATCTAATTTGCAGGCAAGCCATCATCTACATTTACTGTAGTAGCCAGCAGTTTGTGATGTGCCTCTAACAGAAATGCACAGTGATGGAAGAGGTGGCGGGAATGTAAATTTAAAATCACAGATTGGCTTTGAAAAAACAAAGGCAAGCTTAAAAAGTACGTGGGAACACGGCTGAGAGACTGTGAGGCAAAAAAGACAGCATTGGAGACTACTTCAGGAACTTGTAGCAGGTGTTTACACCATCCCTAGACATGTGACTGAGAATGTGTAGCTTATGTTATGGTGAAGCAGCAGAGTAGTATGTGAAAATGAGTAACAAGTGTGAAAATGTGTATCTAAAAGAGAAAGGGGTGGAAAGGTGAAGTGAATTTAAGAGTAAGAAAGATCTGGAATAAGTAGGAGGAGTGCAGATCTTCAAAACAACGAACAAAGTCTTTTTCTTTTTTTTATGAAAGAGCAATGAACCTGGGGAGTGCTGGAGCTCGGTAACCGCCCATCCAAAACGAGCAGAAGTTCAGGTGATAACAGTGACTCCCAGTCCCCACATACCTTATGATCTGGGGCTTCACTAAGCTGGAGCAACAAATATGACAGAGGAGAAAGATGCAATAGCCATAACTACAGATGTGCACATAAGTTATTCACAATGGCCTAAATACTTGCATCTGACCACCATGATAACCGCTCCCAGATAGTGGTGATTTGCAGGGAAAGAGGCAAGACAGATTTTAAGGAGGAATTTAAAGGGATGATTATCAGTCACTGCTTGATAGATGACATTTTATTTGGTGCAGAGTGGCTTCAATAACTCAAGAAGGAGCTTTAATTTACCTCGCCAGAGTTTCTTCTAGACATTTGACAACACTGAGGTTTTATTAAACCTGCTGCGGGTTTGAGCCTTCTCCTGAATTTCTCTTTGAACTGTCTTTTCTTCCTACTAATCGTTGGTTTTCCTTTTCTGTATCACAAGAACTCAGGACCTAACACTCTTCTGTAGATCCATAATTTTGCTGGAGTTGTGAGTGGTGGTGGTGTTTCCACCTAAATTTTATCACTGGGATTTTTGATTTGTTTGTAACTTTTTTTTCAGATTCACCAGAACTTTTAAGTACATTTGTGTTTGTTTTTTTTTTTTTAATGGATTATTCCAGTTCTGAACTGGAACATATACATGTATATGTTTTACATATTCATATGTGTATTTATGTATATAAACCCATTGGTTTCAGAAAGGTGAAAGAACCAAAAATGACTGGGTGGCAGAAGGTTCACTTTAAGTGTGCAAGTCCTTCCTTTACTTGATATAACATGAAGATTAGAACATTAGTACTCCACATCCAGGGAGAATATCTAAAAATTCAGACTGAAATAATGAATAATATTTTTTTTTTCTTTAATACAAGACAGGTGTGGAGACATAAACAAGAATAAACAGTAGCCAAGTGAGGTGGGACAGTTGCCAGAACATTGCACATAAACCAGAGCACAGTCTAGTGTATAGGTCTCCCACAGTCGAGGCAAATGTCCTGATTAAAAGCTCTTGTATGGTAATCTGCAGATCTTGTTTTCCCTGTGAAACACTTGGAAGATCTGGGTTGTGACCCAACACAGACAGGACAAAAAAAATATTAAATCTCCTAAAATGCTGCAGTGTAGGAGAATCATGTTCTTCACACCTTTACTCTGAGAGTAACAGGAGGTTTTTTGACGTATGTACGTGCTGGAAAACACTAATCTTCATTAAAACTGGATTTTTACCTTGAGGCTCGTCCAGAAGAGCAGAACTGTCCAAAGGTCACTTTAAAGTGAATCAAAAGGTGATGAAAAGCTTGTCAGAAACACACTGATTTTGTGGAAGGTAATTTTGGATACCAATCCCTGCATTTCTTAATGTATTGTAAATGGCAAGAGCTAAATTAATTTGCATAATCAAGAAAAGGTTATGTAACACTGCTGGAAAATGTATCTCCTGATGTTCTTGAGATATTAACGTGAAGCTCTGATTTTAAGTAGACATACTTCAGGGCTCTGTGTTGGAACCATTTAACATCTTTATTGATGATCTCGATGAGGGCATAGAGTCTATCCTCAGTAAGTTTGCAGATGACACCAAGTTAGGTGGGTGTATTGATCTGCATGAGGAGAGGGAGGCTCTCCAGAGAGACTGGGATAGACTGGATCGCTGGGCCAGTGTTAATGGATGAGTTTCAACAAGGCCAAGTGCCGGGTCCTGCACTTGGGCCCCAACAACCCCACACAACGCTCCAGGCTTGGGGCAGTGTGTCTGTAGAGCTGTCTCGTGGAGAGGGACCTGGGGGTTCTAACTGACAAGAGAATGAACATGAGCCAGCAGTGTGCCCAGGTGGCCAAGAGGGCCAGTGGCATCCTGGTCTGTATTGGAAATGGTGTGAGCAGCAGGAGCAGGGAGGTGATTGTCCCCCTGGACTCAGCACTGGTGAGGCCTCACCTTGAGTCCTGCGTCCAGTTCTGGGCACCTCAGCACAAGAAGGATATTGAGGTGCTGGAGTGGGTGCAGAGGAGGCAACGAAGCTGGTCAAGGGACTGGAGAATAAATCTTATGAGGACCATTTGAAGGAGCTGGGTCTGTTTAGTGTGAGGAAGAGGAGGCTGAGGGGAGACCTCATCACTCTCTACAACTCCCTGACAGGACATTGTAGAGAGGTTGGTGCTGGTCTCTTCTCTCGGGTAATTAGTGACAGAACCAGAGGGAATGGCCTCAAGCTGAAACAAGGTCGGTTTAGACTGGACACGAGGAAAAACTTCTTCACAGAAAGAGGGGTGAGATATTGGAATAGGCTGCCCAGGGAGGGGGTTGAGTCGCCATCCCTGGATGTGTTTAAGCATTGCTCAGATGTAGTGTTGGGGGATATGGTCCAGGGGAGAATTTGTAGAGTAGGGTGAAAGGTTGGACATGATGATCCTATGGGTCTTTCCCAACCTAGATGGTTATATGATTCTATACAGTCAAAGTAACATTTATATTTGAGGGGTTAAAAAGTTAATAAAGATTAAGTTAACAAGACTCTGATAACAGGATTTTACTAAATGAAATGGCAACAAATATGGACTATATTTATAACGAATGGCATAATTTCAAACTTAAGACCCAACAAAGTGTCTGTCTATCATAGAAATCATGTAAAAATAGCATAAGCAAAATGAATTTCTAAAATTGTCAACTGAAATAATGAATTGAAACCATCTTAAATAAATTGCTGAAATAATAAAATCACTATTCTTGGATGATGTCACCAAACAAGATGAACACAGATCTATAAAAACTAATATTGGTAATAGATTTTGTACTAGAAACAGTGATAATTCTTGAAGGCCTTGAAATCAAATGTAATTTCAAAGGGTGATGAGGCAAATAGGAAAAGAAAAAAAATATGTTTTCTGACAGTTTGTTTTCATCTACGCTATACTATTCACACATAGTAAATACACAACATGCATGCCTGTTGGAGTCTACACAAGTGTTTTTCTTTTCTAAGTTCCGATTTTCCTTGGTTTCTTCTTTCACCGAGGTAAACAAACTGGTATGAAGCAAACATCCCTTTGTGAAGAATTGACTTTTTCTTTGAGAAACCATTGAGTGCTAAATATTCTTTGATGGCCTGAAAAATGTTTCTAAGGAGATCAGAAAAAGGAAATATTTTGATGTTAAAAGGCAAATCTTTTTTTTTTTTTTTTTCTTCCACTGCTTTCAAACAAAGAAGGGAAAAGAGAGAGGAGTGAGAAGAAAGAAATTATGCTTTAATTTTATGGAATACAGTGGTGTGTGAAACTCATAAAGGAATTTTGGTTTTATTTTCTGCATTCCCTCCAAGTTTTCCTCAAACATTTTACTCAATGTTTCTACTGGGTTAAACACATTAAAGTAATTATTTTGTCATGACTAATAATATGGTTGTGACTAATAAAGCTATGGTTAAAGGCAGAAATGGTAAGTTATGGTCTTCACTCAAACTTGGAAATAGTCAAGAAAATATCAGGTGTTTTCAAGCAATAATTAAGTGAAAGTCAATAGGTCTGTTTGTCAGTTTCTTACTACTTGTTATCTTTTCTCTAAGAATTTTCTGTTTTCTCCTAAGGAGGAAATAGGTTGAACTTTGGTTTTGGTTAAGTCTTAGAATGTTTGGATGTTTTCCTGAACTTTCATCATTCCCCTTCTTGATTCCTAGGCATTTTCAATTGTTTCTTAATACTTGAACTGCTCTTTTATTCATCTTGGGTTTTTTTATTGTTGGTTTTCTTTTCCTAATTTAATTAAAAGTGGATGTTGTGGATTGCAATCCCAACTGCAACCATCTCTTACAGTGCTGTTGCTTGCCTGACCTCCTTGCAGGCACCCTGATCTAACTCCATTTCCTAGATCTCTTGAGCACAGCCCAGGGTTTAGGCCACAGGATTTCACACCTTTCCAGAGAAGAGCAATCAAGTCTTCCTGGTAGTGCCCCAGGAGTGAGTCTGTCTTTCAGCCAGCAATGAGCCCTTGTGGTCAAGAAGGCCGATGGCATGCTGGGGTGCATCAAGAAGAATGTGACCAGCAGATTGAGGTAGGTTCTTCTACCCCTCTAATTCTGCCCTGGTGAGGCCACATCTGGAATACTGTGTCCAGTTCTGGGCTCCCCAGTTCAAGAAGGACTGGGAACTGCTAGATAGTGTACAGCGAAGGTCTATAAAGATGATTAAGGGACTGGAATATCTCTCTTATGATGAAAGGCTGAGGGAGATGGGTCTTTTTAGTCTGGAAAAGAGAAGACTGAGAGAAGGATTTTATCAGTGCTAATAAATACTTAAAAGGTGTGTGGGTGTCAGCAGGATGGGACCAGTCTTTATTCAGTGGTGCCCAGTGACAGAACAAGAAGTAATGGACACAGACATGAACATAGGAAGTCCCATCTAAACATGAGGAGGAACTTTTTTATTGTGAGGGTCATGGTGCACTGGAACAGGCTGCTCAGAGAGCTGGTGAAGTCTCTATCTCTGGAAACAATCAAAACCCACCTGGATGTGTGACCTTCTTTAGGTGAACCTGCCTTGGCAGGGGGGAGTTGTGCTAGGTGATCTCCATGGGTCTCTTCCATCCTCTATCATTCTGTGATTCTGTGATTCACAAATAGGCTGCAGGACTCAATGGAATTGAGATTTTGCCTAGCCTGACTCTTCACTGCAGACTTGAAATGAATAAATCTACAACCTAAAATATGCCTGCTGAGATCATAGAATCACAGAATTGTAGAGGTTGGAAGAAACCTCTGGAGATCATCAAGTCCAACCCCACTGCCAATGCAAGAACACCTAGGGCAGGCCACACAGGAACAAATCCAGGAGGATCTTGAAAGTCTCTAGAGAAGGAGACTCCACAACCTCTCTGGGCAGCCTGTTCCAGTGCTCTGTCACTCTCAGTAAAATTTTTCCTCATGCTGAGGTGGAACTTCTTGTGTTTCACTTCGCTACCATTACCTCTCTTCCTGTTACAGGGGACAATTGAAAAGAGACCGTCCCCTTCTACTTGACACCCACCTTTCAGGTATTTGTAAACATTAATAAGATCCTCTCTCAATCTTCTCTTTTCTAGTCTAAACAGACCCTGGGTTCTCAGCCCTTCCTCATAAGAGAGATATTCCAGACCATACCTCATCTTTGTAGCTCTCTGTTGGACTCTCTCTACTATTTCCCTGTCCTTCTTGAACTGGGAAGACCAGAACTGAACACAATACTCCAGGTGAGGTCTCACCAGTGCAGAGTAGAGGGGGAGCAGAACCTCCCTCGAGCTGCTGGACACGCTCTTCTTAATGCACCCCAGGATGCCATTGGCCTTCCTGGCCACAAGAACACATTGCTGTGCCATGGAGAACTTAGTGTCCACCAGGACACCAAGGTCCCTCTCCATGGCTGCTTTCCAGTGGGTCTACTCCAACCTGTGTTGTTCCTCCCCAGGTGTAGGACTCTACACTTACCCTTGTTGAACTTCATGAGGTTTGCCTTTACCCAGCTCTCCAGTCTGTCCAGATCTCACTGGATGGCAGCACAACTTTCTGGTGTATCAGCCACTCCTCCCAGTTTTGTATCATCAGCAAAGTGCTGAGGGTGCACTCTATCCCTTCATCCAGGTCATTGATGAAGATGTTGAATAAGACTGGACCCAGCACTGCCCCCTGGGGAACACCACTGCTTACACATCACCAGCTGGACTCTGCACCACACTGATCACAACCCTCTGAGCTCTGTTGTTCAGCCAGTTCTCAACCCATCTCACTGTCTGTTCTTCTAACTCACACTTCCTGAGCTTACCCACGAGGATGTTGTGGGAGACAGTATCAAAAGCCTTGCTGAAATCAAGGTAGACAATATCCACTGCTCTTCCTGCATCTACCCATTCAGTCACACCATCATAGAAGGCGATCAGATTAGTCAGACATGACTTCCCTTTAGTAAATCCATGCTGGCTACTGTTGATAACCTGCTTTTCATCCATGTGTTGAGATACAATCTCCAGAATGAGATGCTCCATTACCTTTTCAGGGATGGAGGTGAGGCTGACTGGTCTGTAATATCCAGGGTCTTCTTTCTTGTCCTTTTTCAAAACTGGAGTGACATTGGCCTTCCTCCCATCCTCAGGCACCTCACCTGCTCTCCATGATCTTTCAGAAATGGGGAGCAGTAGAGCAATAACATCAGCCAGCTCCCTCAGCACTCCATCAGGGCCCGTGGATTTGTGTGTGTTCAGTTTACACAAGTGATTTCTAACCCAATCCTCATTCACCAGTGAAGACATTTCCTCCTTCCAGGCTTTCACTCTTACTTTCAGGGTCAGGGATTCCTGAGGGCTGGTCTTAGCAGTGAAGACTGAAGCAAAGAAGGCATTCAGTAACTCCATCTTCTCTGCATCCTCTGTCACCAGGTGTCATACATCATTCAACAGTGGGCCTACATTTTCCCTATTCTTCCTTCTAGCACTGAGGGCTTTTTCAAGCCCTTCTTATTCTCCTTTACTTCTTCGGCTGGAGTTAATTCCAAAAGGGCCTTGGCATTCCTTGTTGCATCCCTGCAAACCCTGACAAGCATTCCTATAATTCTCCCAAGAGACCAGTCCCTTTTTCCACACACAGTGAACTGCATTCTTCCATTTGAGTTTTTTCAGCAGCTCCTTTCTCATTCACGCTGGTCTCCTGTCTCCTTTACTTTTTTTTTTTTTTTTTTTTTTTTTACTCAAAGGAATGCACCTGTCTTGAGCTTGGAGGAAGTAATGTCTGAATATCAGCCAGCTCTCTTGGGCCACCTTACCTTATAGAGTCTTATCCCAAGGGATTCCTCCAAGAAGGTCTCTGAAGAGGACAAACTTAGCCCTTCTGAAATGGAAAGTGTTATCTACTCATTTCATATTTGTTATAGAACAGATGCTGGTTTTGTACTGGTTCAATGCAGCAACCCTTAAATGAAGGAATTAAAGCATGAGGGTGAGTAGTTTCCATCTGACCTAGTGAACCATCCTTTCTTAAAGGATTGGGAGAGGGAAGCTAACTGTGAGAGAAAACGGTGTAGTCCTTTGTGCTGATCTCATTGTCACCCATGGAGAGTAAGTCAGAGGATAAAATACATTTGCAGTCTTGGAAATATCTTTCCTGAAACCAAAGATGCAACTTCAGCACATTTGATTCACATTTTTGTTCCCTGCACAAACAAAGGTAATACTGCTGGAATTCTGATTGAGCCTAATGAGGGACGGTGTAATGTATTCATTCCTTCCACTCTGGCTTCTTGAATAGATTAACTGCAGAATTTGCCCTTCTCCATGCTCACAAATCATCAACGTAGTTAAAAGAAAATCCTAATACTACTTGATGTAAACCCAGCGGTTAATTTTTTAATCTCTAAAGAATAAAAATTACTACAAGAATAGCAAATTCAGTAGATGACAACTTGGTCTGTTTATATTAATGGTTAATGACCAGCAAATTAACACCAAACCAAGTGCAGGTTTATGTATGGACAGTAGGAGGTGACAGCTTACTCAACCAAGACATGTTCAAGTCTATATTCCATAGGATTATGTGACCAAGCCATATGATTCTTAAAGGAAATAGCACACAGAAACCCCAGCCTAGATCAAATTTTGTACACAAATGTAATAAAAAGTAGAGAAAAAGGAGAATGTGGTTCTTTTCAGGGAATATTTTAATTTATAATTAATTTTGTGAATATATACAGTATGTTTTTTCATGTTTATATACAGATACTTTGCATATACTACACCTATAGTTGCATAAACATTCAGATAGGTTGGTGATAGCCGTTATCACTTGTTAAGATAACTTAATTAAACTTGCTTATTAAATCCCTTTAATTCATTAGTGATAAAATCTTGATTAGTACATTTTCCTGCTAGGTGACCTTCTAATTTAATAGAAAACGAATTTTTAAATAGAGAAAAATGCCTGTGGCAGAGATTTCGTGCAAGTGAATAGAGTTTGTAATACACATAGGGATATAATCAAGCCTAATTACTGAGGGTGCAAATGAATTTTTATTTCATACACCAGAAGTGTCATTGATGAGCCATGGTTCAGAGTTTGAAATGCATTCAGTCTGGCAGTATGGGATTGAAGTCTGTGGGAAAATCACAAGCTAATTCATTGATTGCCCGTTGGAAATTACTGCTGTTAATTGTTAGGTAATTAACATGGAGCTACAATTATACTGGCCTTAGGGGGTGATTAATGTTTCAACATGTCACATTAGCAGGGGCTGGATTTTAAAAGCTTTTCTTTTCACATAGTTTAGAGACAGATGGTATATTGTCTATGGAAATTTGGTTTCTTTCACTGAAGTTTATATGAAGACAAAATGAATATTCTTTTTGTGCTGCAGCCTATTTTTACGCAGTTGAATTGTAAACATCTCGGCTTGATACACCTTAAGAAATAATATTTGTTAAGAAAAACTCCATTATACCTGCTATGAATGCATAAAATATGTATGTTGAAAGGAAATTGTTTCTGTACTTATTTTTCATGTAGAAAATAAAAAATAGATAATGTAAGATTAGACCACTTCGTAGTCTTACATTATTTAGTGATGATAAAGGGAGAAGAATTGCACAATACACTTATTACAATCAATATAATTTAATCAGAAACCAAATAAAACATGTTGAACAAATGCATTTAGTAACAGTAATAAAAAGTATATTAATATATCTCCACACTTCAGTATTATATTTTATTCTGTGTTAAGATATTTTTTTTCCCTCTTCCCACAATTCCAGGAATTGGAATAAGACTGGCATGGAATTTTTGAAAATTGTGTTCTGTTCTGCTTAGCCATTAATATGCAGAATTAAGTCTTTAAAATTTTCCATCAAAGACAGCAGTGCCTCTGCTAGGAACACTATTAATGTGATCCTGGAATGACTACTAATCTTTTCTTTTCTCTCTTTTCTCTTTTCTTTTTTCTTTTTTCTCTTTTCTCTTTTCTCTTTCCTCTTTTCTCTTTTCTCTCTTTTCTTTTCTCTTTTCTTTTCTTTTCTTTTCTTTTCTTTTCTTTTCTTTTCTTTTCTTTTCTTTTCTCTTTTCTTTTCTTTTTTTCCTCTTTCCTTTCCTTTCCTTTCCTTTCCTTTCCTTTCCTTTCCTTTCCTTTCCTTTCCTTTCCTTTCCTTT
>JANHFX010020612.1:0-21692 GCA_027560015.1 Chloroceryle amazona | reverse complement strand
AAGATATTAACTATAGTCCTTCCAGTTAATGGCATTAGGATAACAACTGATTTTTAAAAGTACCTTTGTGCACTAAGTGTAACATCTGTCATTCCCCACATCTTTTCACAATTTCATGTACATTTCAAATGTAATTTTCTGAATATTTTTGTTTTTAAAAAGGATTTTAATGTGGTCTAGTTCTAGGGGGAAAAAAAATACATCAAACTACATAGAGAGATTACTACAAATGTACTTTACAAATGCAAAGAAATCACTGAGACAAAACTAATCATCATTTAGATTATAAGTAGAAGATGATTACAAAACAAAGGACTGTATAACAAGTTATGTTGATGCCATGTTTATGTAGCCAAATGTCTCAGCTTTATAAATGAAAAAGCCTAAGCAGCTTACAGTAGAAAAAGTAATCATTCAAATTATAAACTTAAGAATTTCTAATTACATTCTTCATCAAGCTGAGTCTATTGTAACTTAAAATACACAGGAAATGATTCACTCAATTTTAAGACCAGCAGGTAATATTTCAGCCATTATGAAATTGCTGTTCAGTTTTATACAAGTGTTAATGCTATTAAACCATCTTTTCTTAGGATAAATATTCAGAACTAGTACAGTCCATAATCCAACATCTAGTAAGAACATATTCTCATATTCTTATATGTAAATGGTGATTTATTTGGGGCTTTATTTTTTAATATATATACATATAAAAGTAAACAGAGTCAATATCTCTGTGTGCTCTTGCTCTAATAATTAGACGGTTTTGATCAAGAACTCAATCCTCCAAATATATAGCAGAAAGTAAAGTGTTTGCTGTTCTTATCAATGTTTATAATTATCTGAAGGGTGGGTGTGAAGAGGATGGAGCCATCCTCTTTACAGTTGTGCCCTCTGATAGGACAAGGGGCAACAGACACAAACTGGAACACGCTAAGTTCCACCTCACTATTAGGAAAAATGTATTTACTGTGAGGGTGATGAAGCCCTGGAACAGGCTACCCAGAGAGGTTGTGGAGTCTTTTTCTCTGGAGACATTCACAATCATCCTGCTTGGACTCACTTAGAAAATCTTAGTTTCCTGTTGCTACTCGGAAGGTCTCAGGTGGTCAGTGGAGGCAAAATTTATAGACATAAATTTTCATCTGAGAACTAATCTGGCTGAAGGTACTAGAACCACAGTCTGATGAAGGTGCAAATTTGAACCAAATCAAGAAGAAAGTATTATTTCCTGGTTTAGAAGTAAAAAAGTAATGAAACACAGGGTCTACTTTGCAGCACAGGCTTCTCTTAAATAACTTCTATCAGAGATAGGCCAGTACATTTCCTATCGTCAGGACTTTGCTCCTCGAGAGCACCCTTAGCTACATTTGTGTAACATGAATAAACCAGGAGTCATCAGGAGCAACCTTTCTGATTTCTAAATACCTTGCATGCCCACTGGCATGCCCCATCCTGTGGCAATCAGGGACTTAAAATTCAGGCAAAAGCACCCCTAAGCAATATCACCAGCAAGGGGCTGAGCCTTGTCCTATCATACAGGCGAATATATTAGCAGATTACAACTTGATTTTGTGATAAAAATGTCCACTCTAAATGTAAAGACTGTTTGGGAGCTAGATCCTGGAAGTGCTTTCCATTGGACTGACTGCTATCACATAACCAACAAGCATTGCTACTTAGCTGCTGGTAGTAGCTGGAAGAACACATTGGTTGATAGCCGAGGAGTCTCTTTCAGGGACATCCAGGCTCATGTTACATATTTCAGCTAAAGGAGTGTTACATATCACTGTAGTGTCACATACATAACAATATTCCTATTAAGTGATTTGTCAAGAGCACTGTATTAGTCAGCAATTGTGACTTTCCAGTAGATCATCACCTCTTTCAGTTCTACCTTCTCAGCACTTTCCTTTCTTAGGTATGTGCATGCAAAACTCTGCTGTATCAGATATGACACAAATATGGCTTTCTGTCATAGATTTTTATGGTCTCCTCTTTTTTTCCTGTCACTGGAGAGATGACTACCTCTAAATTTGAAAATATGGCAGAGTTAAAGAATAAAACACTTTGATAATGCTTTTATCATAATGCTGAAGAAAAGCAATATCACATTAACAATGGAGGCCTCATTTATTATTAAAGAATTGTTTTACTTGCATTTAATTAATCAGATTTAATTAATTTTAATTTAAGAAGCTGTAATTTTGTGTAATGGAACTGTATGCAGTAACCTGATATTTGATCATTAGTCTGATTAGCCTGCCTTCTAATTAACTCTTAGTTTTTTTTCCCTTTGTAATTTTCTCCCCCTTTGAATCAGAAGCCAACAACTGCAACGACACTCTTTTTGTAGCTATTTTATCATTAATGAATTGTTTGTTCTAAAAAAATTTATTAGGAATGCTTAGCCAAATGACTGTTTAAAAATTTCTTATGTTATACATGAGCATGTTGATATCATGAATTATTTTATTTGGGATATCTTTGCAGTTGCATCCATTAATTAAAAAAATAAAAAGATAAATTTAAAAAAGTTTTACATAGTGCCTAAGACCTACTCTGTCATTCTCATTCTACCACATGCAGTAAGAATTAAACTGTATGAATGCATCCAATGTATGAATGTATCCATTTCTATCTGTCATCAACTAATAAAATGTAATGTTTCTATCCCTTCTCTTCAGCTGATTTCTCAGTGTCAGTAAGCACATCAGTGTTATGATTCAAGTTCAGTTGGAGTCTCTGCCCATCCCATTCTTCCTTCAGTGTTTTCCTGTTTGCTGTTGATGAGGTCTTTCTGCATCTTGTTGGTAGTACCCCTCAGTTTTGCATAAAATTATTATCAAAACATTCTTTCCCAGAACAGAATCCTAGAGAAACACACTTATTAACATCAAAATATCCCATCAAATTGTTATACCTGGTTTTGACAGTTTCATAATTGCTGAAGAGTTCTTCTAAATCCTCTCTTCTGTGTGTGATTCAACTTGTAGCTGCTTGTGTTGCACCATATAAACTATTTTGCTGAAGTTTAGACAGATTACATATACAGCATTTTAATTTATCAGAGAAAAGAACTCAGTGTGATGTGATTTACCTTAAGAGCAGTTCAAGTTGTATTCCAGGTTTTGCAGCTCCAAGATTCCCTTGCTTCCTCCTCACAATAAACATCCCATTTCCTGTTTCTGGTCTCAGGAACTGCATTTATTAGTAATCCTTGCTTCCGAAGTTGCAATTTCATGTGCTAATTCCTTCAGTATTCTTGGATGGGGATTTCCAGTTCCTTAAAGATGTGTGTGTTAAGATTTTCCTAGTCAGGAAAGGAGACATTCATTTAGCTTCATCTTTTTTTATTCCTTATGCACACCTGTTCTGCATCATCATCCAGACTGGAAACAGAGTGAAGCATTAGACCAGTGTACTGACCATTTTTATTTCTACTCAGGTTATCACTGATGTCTACTTTCTCCTTGCAAAGAAATCACATTGTATCTCTCATTCTGTTTCTACAAGACTTTTTAATATCTGGTTTCGTTTTCTTTGGAAGGTTTAACTCATCTTTTGACAGTTCTCACTTTTTCTCTACAATTTCTGACTTCCAAAAAGCATCTGTTCTTCCTGGTCAGACTCTTTTTCCTGTTCTCATAGCTAAAAGTAAAAACTTTTACCAAACAAACTGAATATGTCAAGGAATTTATTTATTTTTTTTTCACAAGTTCCTCAATAAATCTTATCCAAAGTATTTGGGTGGGTTTTGTTATCTTTGCAACATGTGTAAAAATGTATATGCACACAAATAAATACATTTCCTAACAATAACTTTAATGGGAATGCAAATGAAACGATGTCATAACACACAAACTGCAGTACCTGTATATATGTAGAACAAATATGGAGAAATTAGGGACAATCATCTAATACATGAAAGTTAAGTGAACCAAAACAAATGAGCAAAAAAGGACAAGCATCTGATAAAAATGCTTAATACAGAAAGTGAGGAACTGCATCACTGCATAAAAAAAGATTGTCTTCTGTAACACTGAATAAAAAGTCTGTGTGTGTCTTAGGCTGCAAAATGTCTTTGAATATTATACAAATTCAGATAATATAGTGGTGTTAGAATAAGCACTTGTACCTTTTTATTATCCCAGATGTACTGTTGCAGATATCTGTCTGGGTCGTCTTAAACAGTTTCTTCTGTGGAGGAGGCCTTACCAGTACATCCTGCAAGACAGTTTCCCACTATTCAAAAAATTAAATGTCTATGTTATACATCACAAACAACTTGTCCATACATTAATAACGATAAAAGAATAACATAAGCTTAGATTTTTTTTAAAGTATGAATTACCATGTCATGGCAAAGAAAGAATGCTTTTGATTTCTGACTCTACTGAAACCTGTACTCTTTAGACTAGTGTACTGACCATTTTTCTTTGTGGATTGATGCCAGTTATAGTGAACATTATATTCTGCATTGTATTTATTTCCAGTGAATAGCTAAAAGAACTACACTTCTTTGAAAGCTTTCTCAGATATGAGTTGAAGCCTTCATTTGCCTTTCCAAACGGCAAATTTAAAGGATCTGCAGCTGGAATTCAGTCTGAGGGTAAGCCTTCTCATGCTAAGTGCCTCTGTACATTACAGTCAAAGGACACAGTAGATTCAGTATAACTGGTAAAGCCTAGGGTGGGAAAGGGTTGAATGAGTGCTTAACTTAATTCTATGCTAGGTCTAAGCTGCAGTGTCTTGTGTCATTAGACTGCAGCAGAGTGTGCAAGACACCTACATGTAGCTGACAGATATTTACTTTTTCCTATGGGAGATTTGGGATTTTTGAAGCATCAGCTGGAAGCCAGGAAGAATATCCGGGACATTTAACAGCTCTGTTAAGGTAATATGAGTTACATCACCAAAGTTAACATGGGATTGAATGTCATCTTGTGGGAAGGGTAATCCTAAACCATAATTTCTTAACATGTTTAAATTAAATATGTTAAAATATATTTTAAAGTAGATATATTTTGAGGTCTGAATACCAGTTGGGGTAAGCTTTAACATTATGACTGATTTTTTTTTCTGAACAGGGAAAGGTGTCTTCATATTATTGGAAGAAGGAACACTAAAAAAAAAAAAAAGTGAGGAATCAAAAGGACTAGACAGCATAAAGTAGAACTTGTTATTACTACATAATGAAATTACTAACGTGAAGGAATTGAGAAAATTGAAGAAAGTGAAGCAAAGATCAAAACAGGTAAATGTTGATAGTTTTTCCACCTCTGCATTCATCTAGTTGTCAAACCTGCAAATACAACTCCACCAAAACATTGAACATTTATCATCTAAATCCTCTTCGGGGGAGAGATTTCTCCTAATGTATTCAGTCAATATATAATAGGTCAGCTGTACCCATAAACTACAGACATTCAGGCAGCTTGTGGCTTTTATGCTATTTTCATGTTATATTTCAGTAATTAAATTTTGCATTTAGGGGTGTTTGAAACTGGTAACACAACCAGTTAAACTTTTCCTGAAAATGTCAAGTTATTGTTCCCAAAGGAATGATTCTTTAATAGTTCAGCTGAAAAAAAAAAAGTATGCACAAGATCCAAACCACTCTGGTCTAAAACGCTGCTTCGTTTCTCTTTGGTGAGATATAACACTATTACAAACACTAATGACAAGCAAGTAAGACCCAGTGGCAAGGAATGGTCAGAGTGGCCCTTAAGGAAAGGATTGGTGGAGTGGAATAGACAGTTGAAAGAGAAGGAATGACAACAGTTCAAAACCACTGGTGTGAAAAAGGCACAAGGATGTCATAATTTCTTGATATACGTGACTGAGTGTGCCAGAGTCAGCTCACTGGAACAAAATTAAGATTGCTCAACATTTCCGAAGAATACAACATTTCCAAGGCATAGATCAATCAATAAACTTAAAATTATTTACTTTTTCAGACCTTCTATTTACTTTCTGGTGAGCATGACCCTGCTGGTTCAGAGGAACTGGAGTATAAGAACCTAAGAGCAGTTAGGAATCATGTACTCGGTAGGACCTGCAGTCATTAGAAGTGATGAAATGATTGATTGTAGCCTTCATAAATTGCACATGGTTTCAGATTAAGTTAGATATAAAGAAGTAAAAAAACCATTATCAATGCCTGTGATGACTTTGTGTTGGTTCATATTTTTAGGACGAATGTAACAAAGCAGAAATGATAAAATCTTTTATGCGAAAGCTAAAATTCACATTTGTTTAACTCTTTATTCATGGTCTTTAAGTATCAGAAAGAACAAACAATTTACTTGTAAATCTTGTCCAATCCTATGGATACTCTGGGAAACAAAGGCAATATAAATACAATGCAGAATGTCAGAAGTATTCACAGGTTTACCTTGGTATTGGTGTTTTATATCATATCTTACCAATTACTTGTGACAACTTTCTGGTGTTAAATCCCTTCTAAAGGGATTTATTGCTTTGACAAAGGTATCCAGACAAGATCATGGTATTTCTTGTTCTTTGGTCATGAAAAATCATTTTTCCATGCTGTTTGAGAAAACATATGGGAAAGGAAAGCTGAATTCCTCAGCTGAATGAAGCAGCTGTTCAGTGTTTACTCTTGATAGCTGTTGGTGAGTAGACGTCTCCTTCATTCACAGTTAATAATGAAAGCCCTCTTTAAAAAATATATTATTTATTTGTTTCTACTTTAAAATACATTTAGTCATTGACCTTGATAGTGTTTTCTGGGCTCTCTGCCACAAAGCAGCATTTAATAAGGTTTATTGAGACATGTAAAATGGTATTATTAATCTCATCCCTACAGATGTATAACTGGTTGCATTACATTCTGACATATACTCTAAGCGTTACTTAAATTTACCAAGTTAATTTATAACTATGTATTGGATTATCTAACTTTTGGATTTATTTACCTCTTCCTGTTTTCAGATTCTAAAAAGTTACTTTCAAAAAGATTTTTAGCAAAAGTTTTCTCCTATCTCCTTTAGACACTTCTTGGCATCTCATTTATTCCCAGTTGATCAAACTTGATGACTTATTTATAGTAGGCTGTTATTGTGCTTAGTACTGTACAAAATAAGGACCCTTTTTTAAAAAAAATCTATTCTAAATCAGATACAGGCAGTCCAGTTGAACACACTGTACAATTGCTTCATCAGTTCTCACTGAATGATAAAATTTCTTTCATTATTTTCCCTTTATAACCCAAGAAATGCAAAATGCATGACTGTTTTCTAGTATTCATTCCATATCCTCCTTTGTGAAAATTGATATGAAGATTTGTTTAAACTGATAGCAGTAACTACCTCTTCTGTGAATATATTACACTTCCCATTCCTGAGAGGTCCTACTCTTTTCCTCCTTGCTGACCTCTCCTTCTCCATGTACTTAAAAAAATTCTGATTTATCTCAAATCCTCATACAGTCTGCTTTTCATTTTCTACCCTTAATTTTCTTATCATTTTTTGCACTCTCTCTTAACTTCATACTGTAATCTTCTCAGTACTGCTGTGTAGCTGATGTTTTATGTCTCATATTTCCTTTTTTCCTTATTTTTTATTAAGTTTTGGACTCTGCAGCTCATCTTCATTGACATTTTGCTCCTTGTGTATGTATTGCAAGATTGCATATGCAACCTTTGGGTATGCATTTGGTTACCTCTTCACATTTTTTTTTTCTCTTCAGCCATCAATATTTTTCCTTTAGTGTTTTTATCATGTTAATTTTTCATCTGACATGCTACACCTCTAAAATGGCTAATAATAAACATTTTGAATTTGTTAACTACTCCTGGTTTGATTTGTCTTTTTAGTTTTGAAAGCAACTCTGGTATTTTCAGTTCTTTTAATGAATAAACTTTCATACCTCCCGTTAAGTGACAATGTCAGAATTTATTCCAATTACTTGTTTTAATGTATGCATAAAAAGGATGGGAAACCTCTCTGGGAACAAAAGCAGTCTTCATTTTGTATAACAACAATTGCATTGCTAAAGATAAAGAAATTAATCTTTTACTATAAGAAGAAAGCAGTTTTGCAGGTTCTGTGACAGCTGAGGATTCCACTAAGCCAGAGGGTCTTTGGATATCACATTAAGAAAACTCTGCTGTCCCTTCCTGTCTGCAGTATATTTTCTAAAGTTCACAGCCAGGTTTGTTTCTGTTGAAGGACTTAACTCTGAATAGGTAATAAGATGGCAATGAGGCTGTGGAGAGCAGCAGCCATAGTTTTTGTAAAGAAGTATTTTATGATGCCTGGGAGTGATAGACACTTGTGATTCAGGCTCTGTTAGGAAGAATCAGAAGTAAAGATGCTAGTGAGTTAGGCAGAAATTCCACAGTGCTATAGACTGTTAATAGGTATTTCTGTTTCTACACAATGTTCATTTGCTGGATGGGGCTGTGATATAGCTATATGTGTACATACAACTGTATGTATTGATATATATACATACAAGATTGGCAAGTTTATGTTAATTTGACAGGGCTGAACATGACTGGGGTTTTCTGGCTTTATGGCCACTAGTACTGCAAAAGCATTAGACTAACAGAAAGCAAGCTGATAATTGAATTAATGAATGTTTCAAACTAGTTAAAAATGATGTTGTAGCCAGGCCTTTGGTTCCTCTCCACTCCTAGGGCTGATGACTTAATTTTCTGCTGGTGAGAGAAAAGTAGAGGCGGGCAGCAAGTGTCTGAAACTATTGAAACCTCAGACAGTGCAGTGGTTATGTTAAGCATTTCTTTAAGGCTTCTGTCAAACGAAAGACAATCCAAAATCTCCCTCTTGTTTGAGATGAGCACAAGAGTAGATTTTAGCTTTGAGTATTTATCAGATTTTCAGCAAATTGATTTGAGTGCTTCTGAACTGTGCAAAATAAATAAGGCTTAAGAGTTCTGGATTAAATTTGTACTTGTATTACAGCTGCAAATAGCTGCAGTATACAAAACTATAATTTTACAGGTATTTAATCTGTAACATGGGCCAAGATTTTATTGCACAAAAATTAAAATCGAGAGACATTAGCTAGTGAAACAGATGTCATATCTGATTTATACATAGCTTTAAAAAAATAACATGTTGAGTGGATCTATTTCTCATTTAATATTGTTTCAGACTTTTATTAACATTGAAAAGGGATACGATTTATGTGGTATAAGTAGGACTCTGCACCTGAGAGAAATACTGAGCAATCAAGGGTAAAACATTTTTACATGAAAATATATACCTAAACTAAGGTGTCATCATGAAAGCTCTCTTTGATACACTGTACTGAGTGGAGGAAGAGAGAATAGAAAATGAGGAAAGGAACAAAGTGGACCATTAGTGCCAAGCTGCACAAAATGCAGTTAAGATGAATAAGAAGAATCCAAGAGCTATTAATCGAAGCTCAGCACCTCCAGGGATAAATGATTCTTATGCCCAAAATAGATTTAACTCTCCCCAAACAGTAATCTCACTCCTGAACAGGAAATGAAAAGTGAGCTACATACCAGGCAAGAGCAGTATCTACCTTCCAAATACTGCAGTCATTCAAGAGCTACTAAATGTGTTTTACTAAGTCCCCTATAAAAGTCCCCAGTCCCCCTTTCTCCAAGTCCCCCCCTTCTGTAAGTCCCCTATAAAAAAACTGCAAATGTTAATGGATGCATAATAATATTTAGCTGTACAGAGATTTTAAAGAAGGAACCCTCATTTCCAAACCCTCATTTCTTCCCTGTGTCAGTGCTCTGTCATTAATATGTAATAGAATTGTTGCATAGTTTGCACTGTATTTTTATAAGCTGTAGTACCTCTTTTTTCTTGCTTAAAACTCTGCCAACCTGAAGATTGCTGAGAAACATTGCTTCAATTTTGAAATGGAGGAATTCTTAAAAGTTACTATTCAAAACTTCTGCCAAATGATTTATTTTATTTAAAGAATGTTAGATGTGCTGTTACTAACTTCAGATTTAGCTTAGTATTCTTAGTTTTCAGATATATCCCATTTAGCTGAAATGGTTTCCTCTTATTTTCTGATTTAAGCAAAACAAAACACACTAAGCAATACTTGTTTCGGATTTTTTTTAAGAAGCTTGGCTTAGGAAGGCAATGGATTGTATCTATGGGAGCAGGGTTAGGTGAACGCTGCAGCATTCTGAGAGTTCAGCCCTGAAAGTCTGTCTTTATTTAGCTGCTAATGGGGCAGGGAGAAATCAAGGATCTACTACTACAATTTTCTTTTACTCGAGAGTTCTCTTTTTTTTCTGGAAAGCCTTCTCCAGCTTTTCTGCAATAGCCTGTACTTTGTGTTTGGCTGTAATTCGTATTACATATATTTTCCTGATTTCTCCGTTTCCTTCAGGATTTCATTGCTTTGGATAAATCTAGCTGCAGTGGAGTCAGTGGCAAAATTCTGACCTGAGTGGCATCAGGATTTCATCATCCAGTTCATGTTCTGTAAACCAGTTCATGTGCAGCTACTTCAGAAAAGTTACTGTAGCCCACAGTAGCCTGATTCTTCTTTTACTGTTTTCTTCTGGATGTATAAAAATATTTATTATTGATTTGCTTGTTATCCATGCATCAGCATTACACAGATAGACTCTGATTCAGCCTGATTTGGAATTCCTGAGAATCTCCACTTTTTTGTGCTTTAAAGTACATCAGATCTACGAGTGAAGTTTTGCTTATCTCTGCAGCCAGCCAAGCACCTAATGAACCATAAAGCAGATATTAATTATTACATTATCTAGTTGTACTAGATTGTAAAACAAGGGCTTCCCAACTTTTAACACTTGTTTTGTGTCACCTACATATCTCAATATGGAGCAAAATGACTTAGTATCATCTTCATTTTGCTTTCTCTGAACCGGGCATGTGTATACTGGGAGCAGTGCTAGACTTTCTAGAGGAAGTTCTACAGTTAGTGTACTTTGAAATGTGTATACACACATTGCTCATGGTGCAACTAATTGTACTGAATGTCGAGACAACTCCATTTTTTTTCACTGACCGTCTAACAACACAGCTAGAAGAATTAGAAAGTATGTTTAACTCATACAAAATAAAACCAAACATTCTATGTAAACCACATTTCTTCTTAATTTCAATTAGATGTAAAAGAACTGTAAGCATCAACTTCCATTAATATTAAAATAAATAAAGCGACATAAAGTGACAGGTAAACACGAATTTTAACTTAATTGGGAGTAAAACCAGTAAAGACAGCAAATAAAATGGGAAAGGCTACTGGAGAGGGTGCATCGAGTGCCTCAAAGAAGCATTAGGAGGCCAACATCTTCCTCAACTGTTTGTTACAAGGAGTAATGTGCTTACAGTACTTAGTATCCTGAACAACTCAGAGATGATTGTAGACACAGCTGTTGTTGTTTAAGGTAGCAGGCACATCAATGGCAAGGCAGTAGGTATTGATTTGTGCAGTGACATCCTTCTAGCTATGTCATCTGAGTGAAAGAAGCCCCCAAATTAACCAATAATAAAGTGTTAGAAGTTGTAGTAGTTGCCTCCTGGGACTTGTTCTGATTGGGGATAGAAACCTCTCCTCTTCCCACAGCCATCAATCTTCCTTGAAGGCTTGCAGGCAGGTCTACATTGGTCAAAAACAAAATGTGAAGTCCAAAAGGACAAAGTAGCAAATTGCTGGATTTTATATATATATTGAAAATTTCCTAACAGTATTCTGAAACTTAATCTAATAATAAATATGTAACTTTTAAAATGTTACAAAATGAGACTAAATTGTCCTTTTTTGATATATGAATACAGATTATTTAAATCTGTAGTCTCATTTCTGTCAAAATCAGATGTCAGAAATTGTTAAATTTATCAACTTGATTTTCTTAGCATTCTGATTGTACAGTCTGTTTTTGTCAAGGGCCACTGCCTGTATAGTACATCAGCTGACTATGTAATAAAGAGTTACAGGCCTGGACATTGTTGATATTAGAGCAGTAAAAAGCAGTTACCATAAACACTTAATACATGTGAACATCAATGAGAAAGTCTGTATTTATATAACAGTCACATGACATATAAAATCTTAATCAAAGAACTCGACCTCTAATTGGGACTTAAACTGTCCCATACCATGGTGAGATTTCTGTTTATTTAGCAGTATAACACCTGCTTGTAATCAAACTTTTTACAGTATTGAATTACCATTTTTATAAAAGTTATGTATTTTACAAAACATTACATGAATTAATTGTTCTATCAATGTTTTCAAGTGGACAAAAAAAATTCTTTTAACACATGAGCTAAGTTTTACACAAGCAAGTATTCAATTATATTTGGAAAGATGGATATCTATTACTGCTTTTCAGGTCAAGATACTATTAGAGATCAAGCTTTTGCTTAAAAACTGCTGGTATCTTTTTATATGTGAGTTATGTTACAACAAGATATTCCAAAAAATACATAATTGCAAATACGGATGAGGTAAAACAAATATTTGACAAGTATCTATCATCTTAAAGAAAAACAACAAAAAAGCCTGATTACATTAGTTATTTTCTATAAAGATCCAGTCCACAGTTAACTTTTTGTTTTTTTTCCTTTTTGTCCTTGGAGCTATAAAAAAAAAATACTGTATAAGCCATGGTACTCAACACCAAGCACAAATATTCCTGATCAGGAGAAGGAGTTAAAAAAAAATCTTCTATAATTATTAAAAAAATCCAAAGCTCTTGCAACATGTAGGGAAGTATGTAATCTTACACTTGCTTCTAATTCTGCTGCAATCAAGATATCCCCTGACTAAACCATATTTTATGTTTTAAAGCTTTTAGAAATTGCAACTGGTCCTTATTAACGCAATATAACAATTTTAAAGAAATGCAACTGCCAGATTTTTGTTTTATGACGTAGTGTTCATTTCTTAATTATGGGAGAATGCTGAAATAGATTTTCATTATATCTCAATTTTTTTGTTTGGTTGGTTTTGTTTTTTTAAATAAACATTTATATGAAATTTTCAGAGGCTGCTGTTCTAAAACTGCTGTCATGAAGGTATTTGGGGATTTCAGATTAAGAATCTTATTCATATTTTCATTGTATTAAGAGGCTCTGAATATGAAGTTTGTTTATAGAGACTTGATCTTCCCATTACAAGTAAATCTTGAAACTAGAGTCCTTTTCCAGTTGTTCTCATATACATCAAGGATTCCATGCATTTATATCAAAGGAGAAATACTTTGTACTGGATGATAAGTAAAATGTGTCTTATTAATATCTTATAAAAATATTTCAGTCTGCCTATGGTAGTTTTGGTTTAGTATTGGGGGATTGAGAAACTTTTGTTAATGTTTGATTGTTGTCTAACAAAAATGCCGTAGCATGAATCTTAGACCAATTTTACAGTTAATAAGAAGTTACATCTGTTATACAATCCCAGTGTTTTGGCTTGGTGCCTTTCAGCAGCACATTACAGAAAAACATAAATTTTAATCTCAAATAAAATTCTCTAAGTTTTCAGAACCCTGTTGACTTTTTGCAAAGTCCTTCCTATCCTTTTACAACAGTATAATGCTCCTTAAGAGGCAACAGAGCACATTGGTTACCTTACTAATGCAGTTTAATATGGCAGGATCCATACTCCACAGGTGTTCCTAGGGAAACTGAGCGATTAAAATCTGAAATGTCTAAATTTATTTGTGTGTAAGGCATCACTTTGGTTAGGTTTTAGATGCAGCTGAGGTTTTGTAACCAGAAAGAGAGGTTGTGTATGCTGGGAATGGGCAGCTAATGTTTGTAGCTTAACTCAGAAGACTGAGCTCAATGGATCTTTGCAGTAGTTTACTTGGGATGCTGCAGCACAATCTAATCAAGCAGAATCCCCTAATGTAGTCAGCTAAGGTGGAAAAAATGTACGGAGTTAGTTGATTCTGGTAGCAAAAAGTCGTTGCACTTGAGAAGAAAAGAATGGCTACAGTAGTCTTGCCCATCCTGCATAACAAAGAGATCGGGTAGAACGTTATTAAAGGGCTGACAAATTTGAAGTTTTAGCTTTCAAGTGGTTTATTTTTGTGCAAATAAGATTTTTTTTTAAAATTTCTTGTAATGCCTTAATTATTTTTTGTAATTCATAACTTTGTTAATAATAGCAAATGGTCTTGTTGTATTAAGGTGTACATTTGATTTTATGCTGAATAAAAATTTCCCTGCACTCTCTTTTGAAATCTGTTCCTGTCTGTTTTCACTCCATCCCCTGTTGCATGCAGAAATCCACAGGCCTGCAGTGGCTGAAGCTAATATTGTTTGTGTCTTTCACTGCTGGCTGTTACAAAAATCAATACAAAAAACTTATGAGTGTTCTCAGTACCCAATTCAATAGAAAATATGTCCCATTTCTGGAGCTTTTGCAACACTGTTTGAGCTTCCAGGGCATGGAGGTCTGGCCATACTTTTTATTGAATCAGATCATCAGTAATGTCTTCATATATTTTTAAAGAAAACTCAGAAGGTACACACTAAAATAAACAGTGAGACTAGGACAAGCCGATGGTTAGACTAGAAATCTTGAATTAGGATGCAAAGACTGAAATCTGTTGGGCTAGCTGGAGTTTCTCCTGCAAAAATATTTTATTTCTAACATAAGGTCTGCTGTATCTGGTTATAACTTCATAGAATACAAACATAGTGCCTTTGACACTGTCTAATTTCAAATATATACGCTCACCAATAAACCAGGTAGAGATCCTGAACTTCAATAAAAATCATCATGGTTAAAAGTTCTATCCTGCCAACTTTACTGGAACGTTAATCCTCTTTCCTTCTTCCCTCTCCCCCTTTCTGTCTGATGCATTCCTTAAATATTAAAAAATATTTTGACCTATTCTTATTTCTAAACATCTGATTTGTGTCAGTTTCATAACTATATTGAAGTGCCTGGAAGATATATGCAGTCGGAAAGAAAGCAGTTGGCTGATGATAAACGTAAGATGAAAGTGATGTTTCTAGGCAGAGATTCAGTGAAATTTCTGGAAGGCCAACCTCCCTGTCACCTGAAGATATCAAAAGGTTCAGCTGAGAAGGAAGCTGTTCTTTCCTTTCATTGTCTTTATACATACCTAACATATTCAGAAAGCAGTATTTAGTGGAAAATTGTCTTCTGCATCCTTATCTGCATGGACCAAGGCTAAAATTTGTAACACTTCTAATGGCTGGGTAGGAATAATACAGACTTTAAAGAGGTCCTCATTGCCAAGGAGGTGTTGAGCCCAGAAACTGATACAGAGTCCGGTCATAACTATGACTGATGTGAGAGATGTACTGCTGTGATTTGCCAACATAAAATCTCACGACTGTGTTAAAATAATTGTAGATTTTTTTTTGCCTTTGCAGCAGCCAAGCAGAAGCACTGAAGAAACAGATAACTGTGATTTCAGACAAGCTAAGAATTCTATCACTACTTGTCACAGATCTTCGTTTTCTGGCTGCTTCATTAGGTCATATTCCTTCTGTAAAGCAAGTATGTTTCAGCTTCAATAACTGAAACGGTTTGTTGACATCTTCCAGATTGATTTTGAGAGTATTACCAGCATTGTTGATAACGTTGTGTATTTGAAGTACCATAACTTCTCAGGAAAGATCTAATTGGCAGCATTAAAAAAAGAAATCATAGAATGTAAATGTTTTAGAGCTAGTAGGTTTTTTACCCTTGCTAACAGCTAGTAAAACATGCAGGCATTTAGTAGTGGAGTAAAAAATGATGTATCTTTTGTTATGTTGTTCAGTATATTTAAGAAACCTGAAAAACACGTACATTGTTTACAAGTGTGTATGAGGTGGGGGTATTATTTTGATTAGCGTTCTATTTTTTTTTTCCTTTTGTCTTTGAAATACTTGCTTGCTAATGCAAAGGAAACATTTGGCTGGGTGCTCAGCAACAGGGTGGTCAAACATTGAAACAGGATGCCCAGAGAGGTTCTGAAGTCTCCAACTCACTGGAGAGGGTTCTGGTCAATCTGCTGTAGTTGAAACTGTTTGATCAGGTGGGTTTGAACCAGGTATCTCCAGAAGTCCCTTCCAATATCAACCATTTCATGATTCTTTGATTTTTCTATACTTACTGTGGAAGTCAAAACAGAATTTTTGCTAAAACCTCATCAGCTGTTTAGTAACTCTGATTTAAAGAGATTTTATGTCAAGATGTCATATCATATGCTCTATATCTACTGTAAGTCATAGAAATGGAAAATATTTCATAACCTGGATAAATGAACTATGCTTGCTTCACCTGTGGCTAAAGAAAAAAATGTTTCTATTCTTAGGAGATATTTTTGGTTTTCATCTGGAATTTCTGAAGAAATATACAATTATTTAACTTTATACACATAAATTTTGCAGGAAAACTTTTAATCTACAAAAGTATATGATTTAACCTAGGCAGTTATCAAAAGTATGAGTATTAAGGATTGTCCCGGTGGGGATAATATAGTGGAGATAGATTTTTCTTTGGAGGACTCATTCACTCTTCACAGATCTGCCTTTTTATATATACAAACTCTTTCTTTAGATGCAGTAGGAATCAAAGAAATAGAAACAATCTCTTTTAAAACAATTACAGTTTTTCCTGTTTCCACTGATGATAATAATTCTCCATTATTCTTTCTTAGGGCGATCATTTCCAGAGCTCTTCTTGTCCCTGGCAATCCTGTGCTTTATTTTCTCACTTTCTTACATCAGTTTCTACAGACATTAATTCTAAAAAGCAAATTTTCATAGTCAAAATGCAATCACTTTTCTAAAACAGGCAAACTAATAAAGAAAAAGAACATATAAAAGTACTTATCCGTGTGAATTCTGTTGTTTATTCTTTATATAGACATTGCGTGAATTCATGGTTTTCTTTGACTGTATGATGTTCAATATCTGGAATAGAAGAGGTGAAAATCCACAGATAAAAACATTTTCAAAGCTATCAAACTACACTTCACTTTGCATTTTATGTGTACATTATCTATGTTTTTATGAGAGCCTCATTATGAATGTCATTGGTCTGTACTGGACAGATATTTCCCACTTTGGTTTATGAGACCATTGGCAAAAATAGAAACAAAAAATAATTATAAGTCACAGCAGTTCAGAAGCTTGTCTGGCAGATGTGTATATCGTCTACCTGTGGTAGTGTGCACACTGAGGTAACATTTTATGAAACCACACTGCAGAGTGTGACCTGAAAAATCAAATTTGTGGTGTGCCAGAGGAAGAATGAATGAAAAAAAAAAAGAGCAGTGTATCTCCTTCTTAGCAGTTTAGAAGACTATTCCTGAGAGATTATTTGTCTTGGAACTACTTTTTTTTGTGCCTTTTACAGCAAACTATTGTTTTTGCTGTCATCAATGATCCTTCTGTTTTCATATCTTGCAATTTGTTTTGAGTTGTCAGTTTACCACCGTGTCTTTCCACTTGCACTATGTAGATAGTGTAAAATTAACATGGCTAAGATACCTCTAACTTTAAAAATAGCACTACATACCAAAAGTTAGCAGCAACTTTCACATGATCTTCTGCACTATACCCCAATTTTTATCAAACGAAAGAAATGTATTTTTGAAAGAATAATTTTCAAGAACAGGGAATGCAATGAAGTTTCCTAATTGATTGGAGAAATTTTCATTTCCATTATGACCTCGAAGTCAGTGATGCCTGGAGTACCCCTCAGACCATGTCATAGGTGCTCTAGTAAAGATCTATTGTTAGATCAATTACTAAAAGCAATAGAACATCTGATCCTACCCTTGAAATTAACTGGGAAAAGTAGGTCAGCACACCTTCAGCTGACATAATGAAGTATTATTATGCTCTCAATGACCCAGGAAGGAAAGCACTAATGATTGATGGGAAGAGATATTTAGATGAGAAATTTGAAGCACACAAGAATTAAGGACATCAGAATGATCAAGCAAGTCTAGCCAGCCAAGTGACTTTAGATAGCAGCAATTGTGGCCATATCTTACATAAGCTTATTCTCCTTGAAACAACAGTCATATTTACCATGGAGTGAAAAAAAAGGTTTAGGTTTCAAAGATCTCAGTATTTCCAAATTGTAACCATTTCTTTTCTTGTTGTTGTTTGGTTTTTGGTAACACTACTTGGCTTTTAGTCCCTCTATATGTGATAGAATGTCTGTTGCCATCTCTTCTGAGCAGTTCAAACCACTACAAATGGAGCCAGAAAGAATTCTGCAGGTTATCATTGCCCTAAGATTTAAGAACACTACTTTCTGAGTATGTTTCAGAACCATTATTCTTCTCTGAATAAAAAAAAAGGACAAAATTGACAAAATACTTGTGGAAATACAAGAATATCAGAATGTTATGCAAATATTTTTAATCATTCAGTGGCCAAGAGCACATATTTAGCACTTATTTAGAAATCACTTAGAAGAGCTGTTTCGGTTGTATGTAGGCAGCAGAGCAGTCTTAACAGCACTCTAGGAAAGGCATCATAGAAACACTATATTAATTTTTCTTTTCATGTCCATTGTCTGTAAATTAAAATGGACCACAACTGCTAGAAATAAACTTTTGAGGGGACACACTACACGTGTTCAAATTATTGTTTACAGAATGTGAGAAATCCTTGCCTGGGAAGGCAGAAAGATTTCATCATTGCTTTCTAGATGAACAGTGAAATAAAAGGTGTGGTTTTGCTGATGTGTGTTACAGATTACTCATTGCCTTACCCAGGCTTTCCAAGACAAGAAATGTGAGTAAAGGAGGATCTGGCCAGATGGACAGATTTCTTTTTGCCAAATCTGAAAAAGAGCCTAAACTTGCACTTGCCTTTTCAATGACAAGTGCCAAAAGTCACTTAAAGACTCAGCAACTTTGAGTAGTCAGGGATTTTAGTTAGCTAATGTATTTGTAAATTTGGGGTTCAATTGTTTTCAATTAAAGCAACCTTGTTTCTGTATTCACCATTTACAGATACACCTGCCACAGAATATTTATAATTTAGAACCGGCAGTTTACTGCATCAACTATTTCTTGGTCTACTAGTAAAAGAATTTACTACGTGCTGCTTTTCTAAATAAATTTCTATTGAGGGAAATATTGCTTAATTCACTGAACATTTAAAATGAGTACATAAGAAAAATGAAACACCTGCATGTACAGAAGATTAAACAGAACATCCTAGAGCTCGAATGACTCTAGAAGCTGAATGTACCATTTAATTTTTTTCTGAAAATATGTAACTTTAATGCTAGTCCTTACAAGACCCTGCTGTGGAATTGTTCAACTTTATGTTGTTACAGTGAGTGAAGTGGACAGGGAGTCCAGAGCGTGAGCAATGAGACTACTTCAATGTACTTCAACATTCAGTGTAGACAAAAGGTGTTGTGAGAAGAACTTAATGTTCTTTACTGCATTTTTATTTATGCTTTAAGTAGTATCTGAGGGGAAGTCTTCAATTTGGGAAATAATTGGGGGAACTGTTTACTTTAACTGTCTCTGTTGAGCTCTCTTAACAACGATGTCAAGAATAAATTGTTGTCATAGACTATGATTTGGGTTCTGCCAGGTATAAGTAAAAAAAAAAATTGTCAGTTTGTTTTCACTAGTTTGCTGCTTCTCCTTAGGTCCGTGGTCCTTGATAAGGCAAAGGTTGTGTTAGCTGGTTTGTTTTCTCTTTCCAGAAAGGCTGTGATAGCTTTGTGAAAATATTTCCATTTCATACTGGAAGAAATTCTAAAGTCTCTCATGAAAAATATTTGTTTATATCTGGTGTATTATAAATTATTTTTTTATTTTTAATAGATTTCTGTTGTCTTTTTTTTTTTTTTCTTACATTCTGATGAAAACTAACAAAGCTTTTGCTTTGTGGGATTGTTCAACTTTATGTTGCTACAGCAGGTAGAGTGGACAGGGAGTCCAGAGTGTGAGCAATGAGACTACTTCAATGTTCTTCAATCTTCAGTGCAGACAAAAGGTGTTCTGAGCAGAACTTAATGTTCTTTGCTGCATTTTTATCTATGTTATGTGAGTATTTTTAATCATTCTGTGGCCAAGAGCACATATTTAGCACTTATTTAGAAACCACTTAGAAGAGCTGTTTGGGTTGTATGTAGGCAGCAGAGCAGTCTTAACAGCACTCTAGGAAGGGCATCATAGAAACACTATAGTAGTTTTTCTTTTCATGTCCATTGTCTGTAAATTATAATGGACCACAACTGCTAGAAATAGACTTCGAGGGAACACACTACATTTGTATTTTAGTTCAGATGAACTAAAATCAACCATAAAAAAAATCAGTGGTGCTGCATGTGGGTAAACAGGTAAGCAGCAATATCCATAAATTAAACAAGATTTAAGCTTCCCAATCAAGAGGAAATTTGCCCGTTTTGGGTATGAAAAGCTCTTGGCTTTCACAGTTGGTATCTTCTTAAAAAGCACAATACATTATTGTTGTAAGATAAGTATTTAGGCAACTGGAGTCTGTAATATTGTCAGTGGCAGAACTGAAAAAACCTTGACTCGCAAATGGGGCTCAAAAATAACCTGAAGAAAAATTCTTCTTGAAGTAGGTGTATTTTAAGATGAAAATGGAATGTTTCTGTATCATTTATTTATTCTTTTACTTTTGTTTGTTTGGCTTATATTAATTTATTTTATTCTTAAAAAGAAACTTCAAATGTATAGCTCTAGTGGAATTCTTATGTTCTGATTATTTACCCGAATGCTTTGTGGAACACTTTCATTATGTATCATGTATGATACAACCAAAATGTCACTTAGAAATTATGTTTTAGTTTTAGGTTTGTTAGATAGTTCTTAAGAGCATCAATAAAACGGTGTATGAAGCACTAAAAAAATCAAGGTGTAATTAGGAATGGTGTGCTTGGTGTACTGATTAATTTCAGACAATAATTTTGCAGTATGCGAGAGATATAGTGGAGTTTTTAGAATAATTAGATTTTGAATGCCAAGGTTGTGATCAATAAGAATTAAAAAACCATTTGCAAAAGCTGTATGTATACAACTTATACAAACATGGCTTTTTTTCCTTTTCTTTAAATATGTCAAAGCTTAAGGCATGGAAATTGTCAGATTTCTATGCTGGCACCATCATAAACGCTACTTTTCTTCTTGTTTTATATAACATCTATTTAATAATTTGAATTTGCTTTGTTTGCTTATATTTGGTTTGACAGGTGTCAATTTAATTAATAATCAACCAAATGACATTCTAGATTTGCTTTGGCTAGCAGTTCAATGCATTCTATTGATTTTGTACTATTGGACTAGATGTTGCCATCATTATTACCGTGTGCCATGCTTCAGGCAGGATTTGAATTATCCAGTAGTATTTTAGTACAGGGAGTTTTTGTCTTTAATACTATAATAAAATGGAAATTGTATTATAGTTCAAAAAAACCCAATTTTTATATCATTTTGGTTTGTGGGTTTTTTTTTAGTTGTTTTGGTTGGTTTGTTTGTTTGTTTTTTATTATTTTAGATATTATCAGAGGTATCACATGGTGTCAGGGGTTGGAAGGGACCTTGGAGATCTTCAAGTCCAACCCCCCTGCCAGAGCAGGATCATGTAATCTAGCACAGGTCACACAGGAACCCATCCAGGTGGGTTTTGAAAATCTCCAGAGCAGGAGACTCCACAACCTCTCTGGGGAGCCCGTTCCAGTGCTCTGTGACCCTTACA
>JANHFX010020611.1:0-34540 GCA_027560015.1 Chloroceryle amazona | reverse complement strand
CCCGACCGCCGAGGTCACCATCCAACCGGGGCCCTGGGGTGTTCCCCCCCACCCCCCGAAATTCCCGCCGCCCCCGCCCGCGGCCCGGCCGAGCCTCCTAGAAGGGGCAGGCGGAGGGGGAGACCGGCCGCACCTGGGAGGGGAAGCCGTTCGGCGGCAGCCGGCGCCCGGGGGAAGCGGCTCGCCTAGAGCCTTTTCTTCCCTTTAACGCCGTTGCCTGGGCCAGCCGCTGCAGCTGACCTGTGGCAAGACTTTTGCTCCGGAAGAGAGAGGGGGGAAAAAAAGCTATAGTCTTTAATCGGATTTCTCCCCAAACACTTCTGGTATGTTGTTGTTATGCATCTATATGGAGATCATTATTTATAAATGAGCGAGTACGATCGGTCTCAAAGACTTTAAGAGCCCGGATTTGTGTCATTAAGTTGAGGGCGGGGTAGAGTGACTTAGCGGGGGACGGAGGTGCTGGCCGGGGGTGGCCGGCCGCCTTGGCGAGCTGAAGGTCACCAGCCGCTCCGCTTTTCCCTGTCCCTCCGGGCGACACCCCATTTGGGGTCGAGGAAGGCCTCGGCCTCAGCCCCCGTGCCCAGGGCTGCGCGTCGGGGCCGGTCCGGTCTCTGCCGGGGGCTGGGGCGAGCCTCGACCACGGGCAGCGAGGGCAGCTCCGGGCCCTGCTCAGGGCTACGGGCCGGGGTGCTGCGGGTCATGCAGCCGCTAACTTTGTTTTCTTTCACTGCAGTCCTGCTTCACACAAAGGAGGCGTATTTCCCTGTAAACTAGGTGCCCCGCTAAGAGTGAGGACGATGTGAGAACACTTCCAGCAGCCGCGGGTTTACAGGTCGAGATAAACCCTACCCCCTCTGCTCCCTGACATTTGTAATGCCACTTCAGGATACAGTTCACATCTCTCTAAATGCCCGAATTAAACAAAAAGCCACATTGTGTATCTGAGCATTGAGAGCAGAGGTTTTGCAATGCGATGCGCTTTATAATGTAGATGTATTTGTCTTATTTCTAGCATTTTTTGCTTGTGCATAATCCCTTATGCCTTTTATTATAATCCTACACATTACAGTTAATCTGTAATGATACTGCTTCAGAGGGACCTGTTGCACACAGTGATGGTAATTTGTAACCTTGGTAACAGTTTTAAATAAAGATTATAACAATGATGTCAACTGTTTTTATTCACCATACAGTAAATGGGGTTTCAATATTATTATGGCCGTAGAGGGCAGTTTTACGAGGTTCCACTTAGTATAGTGTGAGCTATCACTTTTTTGCTTGTCCTTAGTAAACATGATTGTCATTCTAAATAGTATAAAGATTTTCAAAATGCTGAGGACTCTATATACTTTAATTTACTGAATGAGGGGGATATTATTATGAAATAGGGTTATCAGGATCCAAGTAGCCTTACCATGAACATTTTAGTCTTCCAGAAAAATACCTTAGAGTAAATACTGCTTAGAAACCTTAATGAATAATGCTAGCACTGACTTTACCATTAGCCTTCTGCACAAGCTCTCCCCTTTATTAAAACTTGCATAAAATGCTCACAAGCTGAAAGGAAAATTAAATGTAATTGCTTTTATTTACCTTTTGCTTTTATATAATTAAAATATTTTCAGTTACATTTATTAAACAGCATCCACTTTGATTATTACCTGCCATATCTCTTAATCAATTTTTGTGTATAAACTACACCATCATTAGCTATTAAAATATGTATATATACACATGTATATATTACATATATTGTCTTTGCCAATATATGTTTCAGTTCTCATTAACAAAAATATTCTTGTGGAAGAGTCTACAAAGCATGTTTTTCATGAAGACTTATTAATAATCACAGTTGTCAAGAATTAGATATGCACAGATTGCAAATGGAAAGAAAATATTAGATGCAAAATGAAATATACAGTAGAATTGAAGCATAAGTATTTTTCTTCCTTAAAATAAAAAACTTATGGAGTGAAAAACTGAGCTGTTAAGCTTACTTAAAAGATGGTTTTGTTGGTTTAATTATACCATAGTTATTTTATAAATATGTTTCAAAGGAAGCTTGCTATATTGAATGTCAATGAAGCCTGTAAAGAAAAGACTTACAAAAGCTAATGCATACCAAATACCAAATTTTAGTCATTAGCATTCCTATTTATTACAAACTAAAGGAACCTATTACCAGACAGGAATTTCTATTTAGCTAGCATTACAATGTTTAGCCATTAAAATAAAAAAGGACAAAAAATGACCCCCGCCCCACTTAGAACATTATGTTCTTTTTACTTAGAAGGACAAATGTATCAAACCCTGCTGATAACAGAAACTTCGTTATTAATGGCTGAACCAAACCAAATCCTGTACTGCTTTATGCAGGCAAAATTGCTACTTTTTCCAACAGACAAGATCTGTCTGATTAAGAGCTTCAGATATTCTGCACATACCTTAACAGCTGCAATTGAGAGACTTTCAGTTATGGGGCAGCGTATGCTGGCTTTGGGCTGGTGCAGGCCTACAGGGTCAAGCCTGGAGGCTGCCGGGCCTGATCCAATGTCAGTAGGCACTTCCCTATCACATTCAGTAGTTTAGAGAAGTCTAGGGGGTGGACAGGAGCTTTCACATTTAGGATGGAGGAAGGAAGGACTAAACCATTCATTTGGTTAGGCAGGCTGCTAACCAGTTTCTTTTCTTTTTGTGCTTGTCACAAAATCAGCATATTTATTAATGTGCTGCCCATTTGATCAAGAATTCCTTTAAAACTTCTCGGCCAAACATGTCTACTTTTCAAGTACCTTTAAGACATCATATCTTGGTCTCTTTTGAAGATGAGTGCATGCATATATAACTCAGAGTTTCTAAAAAATGAAAAAATGCTAATCATATTATTATGTAATGTATTAAATTTCACTTATAAAAGGTAAATAAGATTTCTTGTTTGTTGTGTTTGTTTTTTTTTTTTTTCACTGAACTGTACACTTTTACATAAGAGAAGAAGCTTTTGTGGACGCTGATATCTGTGATGACAAAACAAGCTGATAGGTCTTTGTTGTGTCCAACATGGTCCTTGCCTTTTCAGCTCATGAGTGTCGCTTCTTGAGACTCAGTTGTGTCCATTCAAAGTGACATAGAAATTCAAAACAGGACCAAAGAAGCAGCACAACTGCTACAGAGCTTTCTGCATGACAGATGCTGTCAAATGCCTGTTTTGCCTCTAAGATTCAGTTTTCAAATAGTCCAAGGTGGAGAGGTGTGGAGACCAGTTCAGGAAAGCTCAACCTATCGGTTTAATCATTGTTTTCGGATTTCCACTGTTCATTTCTAAACCAGGCTTTAAATTTAATTTAATAAAGGGTTCAGTTTGATTAATAAGAATGACTTTTGTTGTTGATTTTGCAAGAATAGAGTGAAGACTCGTACAAAGAAAATTCACTGTATAAACATCCTGCCTGAGAAAGGAAGGTTTGCCCTTACTCCATTTACAGGATCTGCAGTACAAGAAATTTGTTCTCTTCAAAGATTTAAACTCCTAGGCTTTAGGATGCCATTGTAGGTCTCGCTGTTTATAGGTTTTACATGAACATGTGGTGAGATGTTTGACTGAAACAGTTCTGCAATCAGTGTATCTTAGCATGTATGAAATATTTTGAATAAAGGAGTTCCTGTATGACCCCATTTATGTGATCCACATTGCTGCTTTTCACTAATTAAAACAAAACTGGTTTGAAATTTGCATGAGTGTGGTGACTGGGGATAACTATCTCATGAAATCAAAATGATGCAGGCTGTCTCTGATTTTGCTATGATAAATTAGAGTTTGGGAGGAGGAATCTCATGGAAAATTAAATTTAAAAGCAATTAGAGTTTCTGAAATTTTAAGAACTCCTACTTTTCCTTGGAAATATTTTCTGAGTCAAAGATCTTCACTTCTATTTATTCTTAATGAAGAGTAGTGGTTCAAGAGGCTTCAAAGAGACAGCCCAGGTTAAAATAAGCCTGAAGGAATCTTGATGTTGTCTCCCAAGTATTGTATTTTTCACCAGGAGAGCTTTTTCCAAGTCAACTTGTCTATAAACCAAAATGGAACTGATCTACAAATCAGATGCTGCTGGAAAGATAGGAGAAATCTTTCAGGTCTTTCACCTATACTTACATGGCATAATAGATGGATACCATTATAAGTTTTTCAGCAGAAAACCTTTCATTTGCAACACTTCTACCTCCCAAACCCAAATTGATTTAACTCTAAGCCCTGTTGTTAGAGTGGTAAATATATTTAAAGGAGAAGTGGTAATAATGCAATAGTTCCAACAATGAAGTTCAGATAAAAAAAAAAGAGCAGTCCTATGGAAGAAAAAGTGTTCTGATGAATCACTCCTTTGTTCAAACCATCCCTTTAATATAAAGCAGAACACAAGTGTTTGACAAAAAAAAAAAAAGTTTAAATTGTTGCATTCTCAGCAATGTTTTCTCTTTTTCACTTTACACCATTCACAGTCCTTTGTAGCCATATACAGCATGCGACCAAGCAATTGGGAAAAGATTCATCTATCAAGTTTAACAACTTTCTGGTGTAACTTCAGAGAGGTTTATTGCTTATTCATGTGGAAGTGAGTACACCCAACTTGTTTTGCCTGGTTTTGCTACTTTTGCTGTTTTGCAAGGCTGTTCTGGTAGCTGCAAATGGCTTCTCAAGTGACATTTGCTGACATTCAGTGGTGTATATTTATCAGTATTCTTCACCTCACTTCTATATGTGTAATCTATTTTATTTTGTTCTTCATAGCAACCTCCTTTTCACCGTCCTTGCCCTGGAAATGATAAATGGCAAAGTGGCATATTTCCCTAGCTGCACTAAAATGTCACTGTGAAAAATGTTTAATGGACTAAGTGTAGCTTTTCAGGTTATAACTTGTCAAGTTACAGAGAAATTCTAGAGTTTCTCCTTAATCCACCATTCTTTGGAACCACACCACTGCAGGCAGAGACTAATTATAAGTTGCACCAGTCAGAGCAGGACAAAAATAAATGAAGTAGAAACCATTTGATCAAGACTCATACCTGCTTTCTGTGCTTGTTTTTTGTTACCTGATTTCCTCTGTTTAGGCTGATGCTGAATATGCCTTACCGTTTACATATGAATATGTATGTATGCTGAGAACTATGTTACCTTAAAGACTTTGCTTATCACTGTGGCACTGAGTATATTTATACTATTCCTACATCTGGATGTGCAAAGACAAACCCTCCATGGTGTCCAAAGTCACAACACACATTAAGAGTCTCTAATGGCACCTGTGATTAAAATGAATACTAAATGAATATGGGTAGCTGAGAGGAAATATGGTTAGTACCTTCTTTTAGATCAGGTACCAAAATAGGTAAAGAGTGATTGACTTAGACTTAAGGAAGCCTCAGAAATACAATGTACCTGCCTGGGGCTCAGTGGTCTAGGAGACTATCCTGCTTTTAAGTTTCTGTTCCTTTTTTTTGGAATTCCCCAGTCATCTTTTTGGACAAAATGCTCAAGCCCACAAAATACATGTGTAAGATAAAACAGTTTTTGAGAACATTCACTTCAAATGTGATTGAAGCTGGTACTTTGTTTGGAGTCAATTTCCTCAGTTTTCCTTGTCTTTGCAGTGAATACTTCAAAGACATATCTTATTTCCTTGGAAGGAGAGAGCTCTAAAAGGAATCCTGCTTTTTTTTCATTCATTTTCATTCATTTTCGAGCTAGAGAGCAGAAGAGGAATGAGATACTAGAACCATCAAGAACATGTGTTTTGCTGTGAATGTTGCATTTTATCTGACAAAGCATAAATATTTTGACACCGAGGGACAACGCCACCACTTTAGTTTTTCCTATGAAGTAAGAAGTAGCTGAAATTATTTTTATGTGGTTTTTTTGGGTACTTGTGTGTAAGTGGTATTTTCTTTATCAGTGAGGACAAGAGGTTGTAAATCTTGAGGTGATTTGTAGCATAAAATATTTACTTCACAGAATCACAGAATATTCATGGTTGGAAAGAACCTCCTAGGTCACTGAGTGCAACCATATGCATAAAAAAACCCATCTAAAAACCCCCCAAACACCTAAATATCTAAATACCCTGATCAAACATGACTTCAAAACCACAAAACCACAAAACACAAAATACACAAAATAACCCCCTACATGCCTTCCACTAGAGCATGTCCTGAAGCACCAGGTCTACCCATTTCTTAAATACCTCCAGGGTTGGTGAATCAACCACCTCCCTGGGAAGGCTGTTCCATTGCCTCACCACACTTTCTGTAAAGAATTTCTTCCTAATATCTAATCTAAACCTCCCCTGCCACAACTTCAGACCATTTCCTCTGGTTCTGTCAGTAGTTACTAAGGAGGAGAGGCCAACCCCCCCCTCTATACCTTTCAGGTAGTTGTAGAGGGCAATGAGGTCTCCCCTCAGTCTCCTCTTCTCCAAACTAAACATGCCCAGCTCCCTCTGCCTCTCCTCATATGACTGGTTCTCTAAACCCCTCACAAGCTTGGTAGCTCGTCTCTGGACAAGTTCCAGCATCTCAGTGTCTTTCCTATAATGAGGGGCCCAGAACTGAACACAGTATTCAAGATGAGTCCTCACAAGTGCTGAGTACAAGGACATGATAACTTCCCTTCCCCTGCTGACCACACTATTCCTGATACAAGCCAGGATCCTGCTGGCCTTTTTGGCCACCTGGGCACACTGCTGACTCATATTAAGCTGTCTGTTCACCAGCACCCCCAGGTCCTTTTCTTCCAGGCAGCTTTCCAGCCACTCATCCCCCATCTTGTAGTGTTGCCTGGGGTTGTTGTGACTGAAATGCAGGACCTGGCACTCGGTCTTGTACCTCATACAATTTGCCTCAGCCCATTGATCGAACCTGTCCAGGTCCCTCTGCAGAGTCTTCCTGCTTTTGAGAAGATCAACACTCCCACACAATCTGGACTTCTTATCAAGAGCCAGGGTGCAGGTTCTTTAGGGCAGAATATGCATTCCTCTTTTCCCATACTGACTCCCATCTTATTACAAACATGCTATTACAAGGCCTATGCACTCTTATAACATGTCAGTTCCACAGGGCCCACATTTCACCCATAGGATTTAAGTGCTCAGACAGATACTCTGCAATGACTTTTTGCTAGGGTGTGACTTTAAATTTGTATAACTTTACAAAATACGCCCACTGGGAAAAAACCCCTCTTTTCTGACTAACTTTAAAATCATGTCAGTCTTAGGAAAAAGTATGTTGTGAGTTCATCACCTTTCCAACAAACATTTTAAATACCTATTTACTGTGTAGGTATAGATCACCTAGTATTTTGCACTGGAGCAGAGTTCAGATCTTGCTTTGATTCCACGGCAGTGTTACAGGGAAAAGAATATACTAGAATAGCTGATATCAATAGCAGGAGGAAGGTTTAGGTATACAGAATCGGACTTGGGTCTGCCAGCTTCCCCTCTCCCCTAGTTAAAACAGTCGTTCTAAGAGAAAATACTGAGTCTTCCTGCAGTTCTTACCCTTAGAACATATGACAACAGCAGTAGTATTACCACATGTCCTGGTTAGACTGAAAACAGAACTAATTCTGTTCAGTGATTTTACTTTTCAGTTCAGTTCTTCTAACTGCACTTTCTGAAGTTAGCAGCGTGTTCTCACAGACAGTGTCTGCTGCTGGCAGTGATAACACCCCACGTTTAAAGTTACTACCAAGGATTGGTGTGCAGACCAAGGCCAACTGATGGATCTTGTGCACCACACTGGGGGTGCAGTAAAGTGAAAGGCTGCACCTGCAGGAAGGAGCGGACAGGGCAGGTGACCCCAAACTGACCAACGAGGTATTCCAGCCCATATGTGTCATATTTGGTATAAAGCAGAGGGATCCGAAGGGTCTATAGGCTTTTTCCCGGGCTCTTCTCCCCTCTTGGACTGCTTTGCCAGCTTTTCCAGGCTTGGCTCAGGTCCACTTTTGTTTCCTTCCTTGGAGTATCCAAGGAGGACTCTGTCCATTCTGCCTTCGATCCCAATCGGTGTGTTCCTGAATCTGGTACCAGAATACAGCTCCTGAATACAGCTCCTGTCTGCTGCGGGGCCTGGTCTGGGGCCCCCTGGTGCCTGCTCTACAGCATCAGTGGTGACAGTGATATAATTACCATTGGGGGGTAGAGTTTGATACTGGTTTTGTATATATTTGTACATATTGTATATTATTATTCTCATTAAAACTGTTCTAGTTTCCTTTTCTAATAACTAAGTCTCTCTCCCTTATTCCTTTTCTCTTCCCCTTTGGGGAGGGAGGAGGGTTAACAGAGAGCATCTGTTATAGGTCTAAGGGGCTGCCCTGACCCTAAACAGTGACACCATACTTTGACTGTCCTGTAGGTGCAAGTGAAATAAACTTATACTTTTGAAATGAATTCTTATCATGTCTTAGGCCTTTGCACTGCTATTTTTCTGTGGTTGATGCTCCCCTGGAATTCAGTAGAGGCTCTGTGCTTGGACATACAGCTATATAAAGTTTTTCACATAACACTGTCCCTAGAGGACAAAGACTTTTCTCCACTCTGCAGACCTCAGAAGTTTACCCCGAGTTAAGCTTACTGCATATACTATATATCATAGTGAAAGCCAGATGAGTATATTCTGCTACCACTACACTTGAGCATTTGAGGAACACTAAAGAGCCTTGAGGTCCTCTACTCTCTTCAAGATTCTTTCTCCCCACTACGCGGAGTGTAAATTTAGCCATTGTCCGGGGCCCAACCATTGCTCTGAGACTTTAGCTTGTAATGTTCTGGTGCTGCACCAGCCTTAGAAAAGTAGCTGTCTGTACCATGGGTATGAGGCCAGCACAACCTGCATTTTGCTCTTCTTCAGAGACACTTGCTGAAAGCTCTTGGTATGAAGAAGCAAATTGGCATTGAGCCTTCATGCAGAAGTTGTCAGCTTGGCACCTATTTTCACAATATGGTATTGCAAGGACTTCAGCTTTTTGCCTTTATTTATTCAGTTTGACTGTTTATGGACTTTCAAATATAACTGTCTTCTGAGTGCCCAGATGCCACAGAGGATTTTTTTTTTTTTCTTTGTGAAAAGACAGAGAAAAAGTGGAAATAAAGGAGCTTCCCTAAAGGCTTATTTATAAGATACATTCCTGTTTGTGACTTGTTTCCCATGGAGGACATAATTTATCCTAGTGTTTGACATATATGAAGATACAATCCCTGCTCTTTGACAGCATCAAAAGGGAAGATGTGTTCAAATATCTACAGCCCAAGCTTCATGCAGACATTATCAACTGCTTCAGGTTAAGCACAGCTAATATCACTGGGGCCAAAATGGATACTGTGTTATTATTATTTTTATCATCTTTTTATTCTTGTATGTATATACAATAGTTCACTTAAAAAACACTGAAATAAAACCAACACATATTTCTCCTTTAGAAGAGGCCTACCTGGTAATAAGAATCAAGTACTTCTTTGTAAAAGATGTTTTAGAAAGGGTCAAAGTTACGGTAGGAAATGAAAGATTCAGTCTAGCCTTTTCAGGAGCACTTAGCTGGTGCCTGATTTTACACCTTTTCAGCGGGAACAGGGCTAAGGCATCACCACAATCCAGAACAATTTCACACATAAGCATGGGTAGATTTTCTGGTGACCATTTAAGGGTGTTGCAGCCCCATTCCTACATCCTTGCTAGATTACGGGCTAGATTGTGGCCAGGTCTCTGCTTCCTACACACATTATAGGTGCAGTAATTTCCATGTAAAATCCCTTGGTGGATCTGGGCCTGAGTGTTTTTGAAAATCCCACCCACATAGGACACCCGTAGGTCAAATGAAAAATTGCATAAGCTATTAACTAAAGCTATAGCTTATAAAAAGTTACCCACAAGAAAGGTACACACGTTAGTGCTGCTCCAGGGCATCCTTAAATCACACTTCAGCAAGTTATAAAGTTATCTTTGGAGAGCAATCATACCAAGTTGTCAGGCCTATACAGATAGCTTTATGTGTCTCTGACATGTCAGTTGTCATCTTTGCCACTTCATTGCTGCTATGATATTTTGGTAGGATGTATCCCCTGCTATTCCTCTGCCTGAAAATCTACAGAACTTTCCTCTGTAAACATTTCTTACTCTGGGTATTTTTCCATCACAGGGCTACATCTCTGAATTTGTCTTATGTGTTTGCTTAACTCTCACTCACAGGTCACTGCTTGTTTGTCTCAAATTTTTCTCTCTATAATCTCAATTTATGTAGCAGAAAGTTCATGGGCAAACATTTTTGCCTGCAAATGACTCTATAGTTAATTCTTTTTATACTAGACATGCCATTTAAAAGGAGACGTTTGTTTGTTTGTTTCTGAGGAAGTAATTCAGGTCATTCTCCTACACTGGAAAAGTTAGTCTTCATCAAGAAGGAGCCTAATCTGGTGATTTTGTTAGCAATCTGTACTGTCGATACAATATTTCTGTTGAGATTTCTTCCAGGGTTTGACTCAATTCTCCATATACTCTCCTGGAATGTTGTTCTGTAAGTTGGAAAAATGATTTGTTCTGGCTGAGTCTAAAGTGAACAGTTAGAGAATTGAAACTCATGGAGTGAGCTTAAGCAAAATTAGCTCCCACAGAAAAAGGCCTTAATTTTCCTTAAAGGTGAACACAGTGGCAATATCGATGCCAGGCAACAGACTGTGTCCTGATTGCAGTTATACTGGAGCCTGAACCCTCATCCCAGGTTCACAGCTGAGCACACAGAACTGGTGTTTGGTAGACAAAGGCTAGAGAGAGAATAGTGCACGATCTAGTACAAATCATTAGCCTAGGTGATATGATATTCCAGATAGTCAACTTTTGTATGAAATGCACCCTAGAGACGCATTTACAGAGTCACCATTTCAGCAAATGGTATTTTGCATATTCTTTGGAGGTGTCACATAAGTTGTGCAATCATATTCAGCTTTTAAGTAACCATGTGAATTGAATATGACTCACCTGTTCCCTGGGCTAGAAATACAGGATTAGTGTGCAGGCCAAGGCCACTGCTGGATCTTGTGCACCACACTGGGGGTGCAGGAAAGTGAAAGGCCACATCTGCATGGAGGAGTGGGCAGGGCAGCTGACCCCAAACTGACCAACAAGGTATTCCAGCCCATATATGTCATATTGGGTATTAGGCAGAGGGATCTGGAGGGTCTATAGCTCGACTGCTCTCTCTCTGGGGATTCTCAGGTTCTTCTCCGCTCTTGGACAGCTTTGCCAGCTTTGCTTGGCTTGGCTCGGCTCAGGTCCTTTTTTCGTTTCCTTCCTTGGAGCATCCAAGGAGGACTCTGTCTGTTCTGCCTTCGATCCCAATCAGTGTGTTCCTGAATCCAGTACCAGAATCCAGCTCCTGAACACAGCTCCCATCTGCTGCAGGGCCCAGTCTGGGACTCCCCCAGTGCCTGCTCCACAGCATCAGTGGTGACAGTGATGTAACTACCATCAGGGGGGGTGCGTTTGATACTGGTTTTGTATATATTTGTACATATTCTATTTTTATTATTATTATTCTCATTAAAGCTGTTCTCATTTTCTTTTCTAATCACTAAGTCTCTCTCCCTTATTCCCTTTTCTCTTCCCCTTTGGGGAGGGATGGGGTTAACAGAGAGCGAGAGAGCGTCTGTTATAGGTCTAAGGGGCTGCCCAGACCCTAAACTGTGACACTCCTTTAGACTATGAGTATTTTACAAGGTAAAATACATCTGACCTCCCTGTTAGCAGCTTGCAGAGTTCAGAGGAGAACCAAGCAAGACTAAGTAAACCCATCCATGAAACTTCCCAAGATTTCACTGATGCTCTAGTGCTTTCCTGTATCAAGCCCAAGTGCTTTTAGGTTTGTTTTTATACAAACACACAAAACAACAAAGAGATGTACATCATGTTATGTCCCCTAGCATACTCATGTTCAATTTCCCGACCTGATGTCTCTCTAACTACAGATGACTGCACCAATTCACCCACAGCCTGGTAGTTATCCTAGGGCAAGGTGCACTCCACAGCTCCTGCTAGAGGTGATATACCTCCTGTAACAACACAATCTTCAGAATCATTATCTGAATTTGCATCCTCACATTTTGGGTGAGCATCCCCAACATTGCACTGCAGAATGGCACTGGAACAGCGTTGCACTTTCTAATGAAAATTAATTTAATTGAAAAATTCCCAATCAGGTTTAATTTGGAAGCTTCAGCCGATCTCCCACTGTGAGACACGTATCATAAGAGACAGATCTTGCTGTGAAGGGCTGGTGGGTTGGAGACGCTAAGGCTGAGAAGAAAAGCACAATAGAAAGTTGAAATGTCTCCCTCAGAATCACTCAATGGGTCAGTGGCAGTCTTAGTTCTTCCTGGTGCCAACCATTGCCAGTGTTACCTCTCACACACTGAGCTTATAGACAGGCTATGCTTTGCCTTGGCTATCTTTTCATTAACTGGATTATTCTTCCTTTAGAATAATGCATGGTTCACAAGTTTAGCAGTTTTGAACCTTGCTGCTTGCAAGGCATAATGTACATATATAGCACCATCAAAAAATTTGAGGTAACAGATAACAAGGATGTCACAATACAATGCTAAAAAGGCAGACCCTGGTGTGCTAAAGCAGGCAAGGGGCCAAGGAAAATCAAGCATTACTCAGACTAAAGTGTGTCATCTGGTCTGAGCAAGGTAAGAAACCCCACTAATGTTTCACAGTTTGGAAAATCTGGCATGAATTGATACATCTGAGCCGGTACAGGCGGTTAAGCCAATGTCATGGTTAGAATGCGATGCCTTACTTAAAATTAAACTTTTCCCTTCAGAGGCTTCCTTATGTCCATAAGACTCTACAAATTTGCATTCTAAAAACAATTTATTTTTCTTCTGGTCTTACACTAATTAGTAGGAATAGATTAAAGACAACTTGTATTTTATAAATAGCATAACAGTGTATTTTGTAAATTTTCCCAAGAGCTTTCTGAAACTAAAATTTCTCTTTGAGGACAGCTGGTCCATGCCCTGAGGAAAAAGATGCTTCTGGCAAGGCTGAGGTTAATGATTATAATTTATAGTTTTAGTAGGAATATCATTTTGTGTCCACAGAAATGTCTGTCTCTCCATTGTTTTAAAAAAGCAAGGATACTTAAATAAGGCTTTACATTTTATTACCCCTAAACACATTTAATTTTGTTTGACTAGATCATGTCAGTATGGTAATAAAATAATCGTTATTCCAAACATGCTTGGTGAACTTGAATAGCAAAGTGAAGTTTATGTATTTAATCAAATCTATTCAGTAATTCTAGTTGGAAGATGCAGAAGTGTTTTCCATCAAAATTTCCTTGACTTTTGAAATTAATATACATTGCCCAAGTTCTCGTTCTTGTGGATCCATTTTCTATCCATACCCAAGCAATTGAATTTCTTTGTATGAATGTTAACAAAGGTTGAAAAGGAAAAAAAAAAAAAAGCAAACAAAACCACAAGGTTATATGGGCAACTCTTCTTGCTGGAAGTGCTTTTACAGATATCTGATCAAGAGGAGGAAAAGTCTTGCAGCTTTTCAAGCCACGAGTTGTAAGGTGTGCTTAAGATCAGTTGTAATTTCCAGAACCATAGAGTACTTTTTCAGGAATATTTGGATGCATTATAGAAAGGCTGCCATTTCTCATTTTTGCCCTTATGCAACACTTCACCCTTCCTTCTGCATGAGATCATGTCTTAAAGCTTATCTAGTTCCTTCAGGGTATTTCAAGATGAAAAAAAAAAAGCTAAAAAAGAATAATTTATAAAAAGCCTCTCCATAGTACTATGTGGTTTGAAAAACAAACAGAGAACTGTGAGGTGAGAACTATCTGTGGCCTGTCATTGCACAAGCTTGGGGAAAGCTGCAGGATACCATGGTATGAATGGGAGCAGGAGCTTTGAGGAGCGATGGAGATGCTGAGGGGAAACCTGAAGAGAAAACACAGAAATGAAAGGAACTGAGGAAGAACCATCAGGAGGACACAGAGAGACTGTAACACCTGTAAAAACTAAAAAACAGAGAGACTGCAAAGAGACTGTAAAACCAAGGGGGAGTTAAGGGATCCTGTGAGGCTCCTTGCTGCTGTTAACCCACCTACCGCTCTGGATAACGTTCTGAGAAGATGTCCAAAGGGAACTTGAAGAATGTGGTCTGTAATCTTCCTCTATACTTATCATTAAATTCTGCACATTTCTTGTAGTTAACCGCTCAGAGACCTGGCCAGGGTAGACCGATTGCAGATGGGCTTTTGGTGGGTAGTATGGTTGGCAGAGGGGAGGTGAAGGCAGTGCTCCAGAGTTCAAGGGCACTGTGTTTGCAACTTCTGTCAGGAATAAACCTGAATCCTTCCACCCCTTAGAAGTTTCTATCCTCAGGGAATGTGAATAAGAGTGGAATCCAAGACGGAGACTTCAAGAATTGATCCAGGAAGAAAAGATGCAAACTTGAATGCTCCTATCTATTGACTGGTATTTTTTTTTTAAAGCTTTTGCTAATAATGTGGTTTTGTTACTGCTAATAGTAGAAGAACAAATAGAAAAGAAAACGTAAAGTCACCCAAGAGTCACAGTGTTGTTAAATATTTCCTCAGATAATCTTAGTGGGAAATCTTGTTTGAGATAAGACATTACTCTTTGCAGTGGTGTGGCTTCTGTTACATTATAGAAATAGGTATATGATGATTTTACTCTTAACAAACCTCCCTTGTTAAATATAATCCAACAATTGCACCATATTTAAAAATGCTGTAGAACTGCTGATGGAAGAATGTTATTCTTGCTACAAGATAGTGAGCATCAAATAAGATTATTTAATATGAAAATTCACATTCCCCAATATATTTATTTTCAACTTCTAAAGTTTATTCAGAGTATTTTGTTCAGCTTCTCTCTCTAAGAAATCCATAGGCAAATTTACATGGCTTTTTATTTATTTTTTTTCAGGGGAAAGTGGCAGCTGAACAAAACCTGTTCTTTCAACCAAGCAGCAAAGCAACAATATAGAGCCATATCTGGTAGTCCTTGTGCTGGAAATCCACATCAGTTCAACTAAGTCCAAGCACTTGTGACTACTTTCACACTAGTATAGCTGATAGTAGAAATGGGCCTTTCTTTTTGAACCCTTTGGAGCTTGAACTGAAAAAAAAAGGTAGCAGGGTTTAACCTTTAAACTTCTCACTGACCTTTAAGCCGTACTTTGGGTTATATCTGCCCTCATTAATCTGAAGCCACTTGCAAACATAACTGGCATTCCTGGTTTTTTAAGTATATCTCACATGCATTATAGAACAGTTTAACAATTCAAAGGTTTGGCTCCCGTTCATGTCTTTAGCACCTTTTGAGGTGATGCTCATCTTTGCAAACAATTTTTTTATAGTTAGCAGCAACACAAGCAGTGCTTTGTGTCAAAGTGCATTACTTAAGTGACGGACAGATGCAGATCTAAACTCTTGGAGGTGCAAACTAAATTTTGCACAAGTTCTGTATTAATGTAAAGCTCTGTGAGGATCAGATATCCTAATACTGCTTTCCAGCACAGGTGTGTAGAAAATCTTCCACCAACACCTAATCAGACCACTACTTTTTCTTCTGCTGCTTTTCTCCCTTTCATGCTATTCACATGCATGCGCTTTTTCCTCACATACCCTCTCCATACATGTCTTCACTTTGGTCTGTTAAGTTCAAACTACAAGTGCAAATGATGTAAAATGAACCAATAATTTCTCTTGGAGAACATTTCACAGCCCTCATACTCAAAAGAGTTTAATTAACACTAGAAACATCTAATGCTTGGTATAAATAAAACAGTCTAAAATCCATGATTGGCATCTCCCCTTTTAGTTCACACAATGATTGCAAATTGTCTTTCCATTCACATGGAAATTTGTCTTCTAAGTACATCTATCGTTAGTGGAAAAATGTCATGGTCAGAGCACAAATTTATGAGAGGATGTATATGTTTAATAACTAACTGATGAACATACTCTATGTTCATCATTCAAATCTGGAATTTATTGTAGCAACATAGAGACATTCATGCACCATATCTTACATTCAAGTTACTCTTGAGGCACAGAAGAGTTTAGAAATAGCCAGAATTTCAGACAAATACTTTTGCATTGAAATATGAAATTCTGAATATTACTGGTACAACCTAGCACAGCAGAAGCACTCAGGCTGAGTCCGTGTGAGAAACACCACTGTAGCTTTAGAAAAATAAATGTCTGTGATGTATTTTCCCTGTATAGTTTTACCAGGCCCTGACATTGTAAAGACATTGATTATCATAGGCATTTGAAGAAATAGAGAGTTCATAAGCAGAGAGAAGACACTAAGAGGTCTTGTGATGCAGATGGTGAAAAGCATTTGTTATTTTTTTATTGAGCAATTTGGAAAGTGCTATATATTTTTTTAATGTCTCATGTCTTGCTGCTCTATTTTAGAGAATGACTAGATCTCTGGAGAAGTGTCAGATATATAAAAATTGTCAGTTGTTAAGACAGGGTATTCAGTGAATAAACGAATTATTGTGCTAAAATCCTTTATTGAATATTCCTGTGGCACTGCTTTAGTTAAGTATCAAAACCACAAGCATTTAACAAAATTACTTTAAATTCAGAGTGCCTTGAAAGGACAGATTGAATTTGCAAATGTAATCAAGAATAAAACACGTGCCTTGGATTACATGTCACTTTTTGGGATGTTTTGACATAACACATTTAGAAAATACTTTCCTGTGACTGATGATTAAAATAGATTTGGATTATCTATGACTTAAAAGAGAGCTAGTCCAGTTCTTGGTGAATTTTTTTTCTGCATCACAGTAAGCACCAGCTGACATGCTCACTTCTATATCAGTGTGGAGGCCAACTGCCTAAGGCTAAAGTGCTATTGTGTTACTTGTGTGAGTAATCCTATTAGAAGCAAAAGAATATAGGCATGGATAAATTATAGAATGGTCAGAACTGAAAAAATAAGCTGACTTCCTTCTCATTTCCAAAGATGATCTGTGCAGCTATTTTAGACAGATCTCTTGTGTGATGGTACCACCATCTTCAAAGTCTCCATCCTTTTACTTCCTCTCAGGGATACCACAATCACAGCAGCTTTTCAATACATATTCAATATGTATTTCAACATAGGCACACTCAAAGAAATACTGGGTACATACTCATACTATTTGATAAGCTGTCATCTTCATTTCCAAAATATTGGTACCAAAATAACAAATATCAGAAAACACAGGAAGTTACTTTTCTCTGTATTTAGGACTAAAAAGTACTTACTCAAGAAATTCAGTATTAGGACCACAGAGCACTGTTCCCAAAGAGCGACCATGTCTGTAATGGAAATTATACGCCAGAAATGTAGTTATAAATTTATTGTTAATTACAGCTTTAAAGTATTATATTTTAGTATTAAATGTAGTGTTAAAAAAAAAAAAAGTTTTAATCCAGGTAGACAAATCCTGCCATTGAGTTCTGTTCAAATTTGCCCTTGATGTTTGTGAGACATGCATACATCCAAGAATTGCAGTGTTTGGTTTACTAACAAAATGCCACACTTAAACTTGTCCAGGAGGGCAGGTAAGACTGCTTGTTAATACTAACTTTCTCAGAACAGCATGGTTATTTCACTGATCAAATCACCTGCCTATCCATCCAGGCCAGGCAAATACCAGAAACAAACAAACAGATTATTTTTGCAGTGCACCTGATCTTTTGCAATGCACCTGTTCTTAGTGCATGATTGGAGGATTGTGAAGATAGTGAAGGACAGTGATAGAGCATCCATCAAAAACATATTTAATTCTCTGTGACACATTTGATGTAACAGGAATGGGACAGAGAGGTTATTGTGGTTATGAAATTCAGAATCTGGTTATATAGCTTGATGATGACATGGACCTATGTTGTCACTTGACAGTAGTTATGTATTCACCCTATTAATTAATATTTATGAATAGGTTGAAGTTGCACCCTATCTGAAAAGGAATACTGACATTTCAAGGACGCAGCTTAAAGGTGTTTTATTTCTCTTACCTTAGTGATGAATCTCACTGTTGATCTGTTACCATTTTAGCTTTACCAGATGAAACAGTAAGATGACCAAAGGCAGGTTCTCCTTGCCATGGCATCCTGGGACTGGTACCAACTGCACAAGAAAACAGAGAAGAGGTAAGCTTAGAAACATACTAAGGCAACCCCAGCACCAGCTAATCTTTAGCCACCACTCCTGCTCAAACCCTTCTGCTTTCCATGGGTTATTCCTGCATTCCCTGGGAAACACAGGGCAATAGCAGCCCCAGTCCTTAGGCCAGGGTGGTGAGGAAGGAGAGGAAGGAAAAGAACTACCTTGCCCTGGCAAGCAGGTGGAATTCTCAATCTGCACTGTACTAAGTACCAGTAAAGTTGAAAATTGAGGAGCTTTAATCTGTTTAAGTATCTGGCACACCTGTGCCTTTATGTCTATGTCTTCAGAGATGAACATAAGAAAAGACAGATACCAACAATGCTCAGTTTTGGTAACCAGTTCCAGTCTTCTATGCTCCTCTGAAGGGTAATTAAAAAAGAGAAAACAATCAAAAGTCCCACAATTTAACATTGCTATAAGATGACTTCATCCACTTAGAAATGCTAAAACCCAAGTACATTCCAGGAAAATGGTTTCAGGAGACAGTATTCAATACAGAAAAAAAGCTACACAAGTAAACTTCAAATGTGAAAGTACCAGATCTTAAAGCTTGGAATTTAAAAGAGCAAAGTGCACAGAAATAAAACCCTTGTGGAGATGCTAAAATGTCTAATTCATTATTATTTCAAAAAAGATTAAAAAATAATTTCTTAACATTAAAGTGCAATCAAGCACTGAAGAAATTATTTAAACTTTCCATAGGAAAAAAGCACACTCTAAAATGCTGCAAGGGTATTGATGGCTATTAAATATTTACTTTTCTCTCTAGCTCAGACTAGAAAGAGCAATTTGTATTTGGCAGAAACTGGCTGCAATTACATTAGTCAATCCAAAAGCCCAACTTGCTCATACAAAATGCAAACAAATTAGTTAAAATGGTCTAATTAGCAGACTGTAAAAATGCAAAGCAAGGCTGGCATAAAAATGTGTGCTAGACAAGTATACTTTTACAAAATAAACAGAAAGGCAAATATGAAATAGACTAATAAATTCTAACTAAAGGACCATAATGTAAACCCAAATATTATGGATTGTATACTTTTAAGAAAAGTTTCTATGGGCTCTTAAATATTTTCTTGCAATCCACATTCAGTCATGAATACATTGATTAATAAAATAGCCGAAGTTCTACTGGAATTTTAGTTCAGCACTGTGGAACCATGTGAAGCGAGGTTATATATATGTTTTGTACAGTCATATACATAAATACAGATCCTAGTCAAGTTAATCTGACTGTAAAGTAGCTTTGGAGAATGAAAAGAATATAAAATGTGGCCTATGGAAGGAAGGTCAAGCCATTTCTTTACATGTTGGGTATTTGTTTTTGTTTCCACAATTAAGATAAATAACTGAAAGCATATGGAAATGTGGAAACAGTTAAGGTGAAAGATAATCCATGTTTGTTCTTATGGGAAGTATAAACTATGGGCGTTGTCTATAAGGACTCATTTTACTGGTTAAAAAGAAACACTACAATAACTGTATTATTATTGTCATTGATATATTAGTCTAAAAAAGGGCTTTAGTGTCTCTTACTTCATAACATTGCTGCAATTTCTTAATCTGTGAGGTTTTAACTCCCTAGTTTATATTCTATAGATATAATAGTCCATTATGATTTGTAAGATATCATATAAAAGAAGCTATTGTGAGGTGATGATCTGAATTTGTCTCCATATTCTTCTCACCTCACCACATGTTCTCCTGTCCTTCAAAGTGTCTAGCTGTCTGGAGCCACATTCTTTCTTCTTGCCACCTGACAGATGGCAGAAGGTGGGTGGCTTTGGCAAAATTAATTAGAGATGCCTCAAAGAAACAATAACCATGAACACACTCTGGAAAAATATGATGCTATTTGGCACAAAGAACCTTTTCATGAAAGCACTGCAACAGCAGAAATATCCTGACTACCCTGAAGAGAAGGTCACCCAATAGAAAACAATCCTTGGCAAAAGGAGAGCAGGGTGGCTACAAGGTGTGGTCATTATCACCATTACCGTTTCTAACACATAACAGCTGACTCATTCAGTTGTTTTCACTGAAATAGTTGATTGCAGAACCTTCACTCCCCCATGCTGTCCCCAGTTCTGCAGATGGCCTCGCTATGCCAAATATGTTCAGTCCATCATTCTTTCCCCTGGAGAGTATTTATTTGGTGGAAGAATATCTCACGCTATAAAATAAAATAAAACTCTGCTGGTTTCAGTGTCATTGAAAGAGTAAGATATTTGTGAATGTAAGAACAAAGTCCAGCAGAGGTAGCTGAAAAATACTTCACTGTGAAGATTAAAAAGCAATGTCTTATTATCTGTTATTTGACTTAGTATTTGACAAATGGCTTTGAGAATGATAAAAGCAACAAGCCACATCACAGGAATTATCTTTTCTACTTCCTCGCCCATCACCGCATACTCCCATCTCACAAAATTTTCCATATACTGGGAATCTTGAATCCCACAGAGCTCCCTGGTGATGACTGGATAAACCAAGGATGTTGGATATGTGAAGAAAAGAATGAATTGCTGACATATAAACCAGCAGGTAAGAGAATCAAGGCTTAAGGCATAAGGAAAAAAGTCCCACCATGTGGGAAGGTTCCATCACAAGGGAAAGAAGTTCCACTATGGTGTTGCGACATGTGTTGCTCCACAGGTGTCATTGGTGAGATAGGATAAGGAGATAGAATGGCTGCTCCATCTTTGCTATGATCATGCTAAGACATCAAACTACTGAGGTTGTTCCCTCTTTGCACGAGTCATGGGACTGAAGAGCAAAATTCCACAGTTTTCCAAGCTAGTAACTGCAATGCTTGGTGTCCTGTGTTTTGCTGTTGTTGCCTCTACAGGCATCTGTAGCAAGCACAGATGAGATTATCAACTTTCTGCATGGCACACTGGTTTCTTCATTCTGCGCATGTGCTGGCAGCTCTGTTATCCCCTAGCTATCAAATATTTGGAGAGGCATAGATGGCTGAAGCTTTACAGTTTTTCTCCTAGAGCTATTCACCTCTGCTTGCAATTCACCAGAGAGGCTGATGAGCCAGGGGAGTATGATTTAGCTTGTTTCACCTCAACCTGTTTGGGCAAATGTTTCTATTTTATCACGCAGTCCAAATCACCTGATTGAACAGCCCAAGAGGAGACATGGCATATTCCCTACCACATAATTCTGCTGGAATACCAGTCTATCTAAACCAGTCTCATAAGTAAATCAGCCTGGTTTCATAGAAAACTTGGCTCCAACTCTTACTCCAGTGGAGAGACTTCCATTAGGTTCAGTGACTGCCTCATGCACAGATTGCACCTGGTTGCCTCCAATTTTAGTGAAAGAGGCATGGATAGGGTAAGGAGACAAACAATACACATATGCAGGTATTTTAGCTCTAGTAAGCCTGCACAAAGAGATGTGAGTGGTGAGGAAAGGGACTTGTAGGAAAGCTGTAAAGGAAAAGAAGAAAGATGGGAAATGGAGGAATAAGAAAGTGAACACCACGACACAGGGAGAGAAAGCAAGAGGCAGAAAATGGAAGTAAAAAGTAATATAAAAACTCTATAAAGAAATAATGTGGAAAGGAAAAGAAAAAGCAAATGTCAAGGGACACAAATTGCATATTGTATTGCCAAAACCAATGTTTGTAGCTGCAATATGACAATACAAATTAGGTTTGATTTCATAGGTAAACATGGCGTGTTCAACACTGGGAAAAAGCATGAGGGGATCAAATAAGGAAGATAAAATAAATGGCCAGTTTCCTCAAGGAAAGAAGGTTACTACTGGAGATCCACAGGAATACGGGCTGAGATCTATATTAACACAGAAAGATAGAAAAACTAAAACTTATGTGAAGAATTAAAAAAAAAATAAAAATCTCTTGATACTGAGTGTCTGGGTAATAAAATAGAAGTCAATAAATTCTAACTCAATAATGACAACTCATGTAGGGAAAACAAATCTATCTACATGGTGATGAGCACTAAATTAGCTGTTTTGTCTCAGGAAATTCATCTTGGAGAGCCTGATAAAGACGTCTGTTTAAGAATTATTAGGAAAATTCTAGAAAACAAATCAGAAACTATTCTGCTGATACACAATCTGTGGTATGCAGTCACCTCATCTCAAAAACAATATAGTAAAGCTAGAAAAATACACTGAAAGACAGAAAGAACGGTCAGCTGCATTGAGTAGCTTCTGAATGAGGACTGTTTATATAGAATAAGACTTCTGTGTGGACAAGAAATGACCGAGGGCTAACACAGGGCATTATTTCTTCAGGAGTCACAGAAAAGGTAAATATGAAAGATGGTTAAGTATTTATTACAACACAGAAAAAAGTGGTACACCAGAAATTATGGGGGGGAAAAAACAAGCGATAGTTTTTTCACAGACTAGGTAGCTGAAGTGTCAGACTCATTGCCACAAGGTGTTGAAGAGGCTTAAAAATAAGTAAACTCAGAAAAGAGTCAGTAAATTCATGGAAGGCAAGGCCTGCCGCAGCTATTGAATAGAGCATTCAGATGCAGTATATATATGTATAATAGAAGCAAGTGATGAACCACTGTATGGTTGCTTTGGTTTTCTAGCACCAGAGTAATGGGATGGTTTGGTTTGGTTTGGTTTGGTTTTGATCCAATCTGAACAGTCTTTCTGATAGTCTATAAGATACAAACTAGAAGAGAAAGTACAGTGCTTTTATCTTTGCAGGGGGTACAGAGTAGTTTTAAGACATGTGAGCTAGGTAGGATGTTGTGGGGGAAGAAGATTGATTCATTGTTTTCCTGAAGTGAAGACAGCTACTTTACCTTTGTCTCTGATGTAGCTCAAGGAACCTGCTGTACCAGGCCAGTCTCACATAATTTTGTGTCCTACTTTCACAAGTCCTCTTTCCTTTGTTGCTTTAATTCACGATAGCTACTTGGAAAAAAATTACACACACATACACAGGATGGTTAAACTTGTTCCCTAACTGTAAACCATCATTTTTTCCTTTGCTACTGTGTAGATCTAGCAGATCTAGAGTTTGTGAAGTGAGCATCATTTATTCCAGACTCATGTTGGAATAATTTATGTTCTCAGACATTTGCAGATGTATAGTCACTAGAGAGCTGTCTGCCTATAGGAGTTTTTACACATATTTTGTCTAAATCAATGCCCCAAATGCAACATCGAAGATGCAGTGAGTTTGTGTGGATTTGTAGCACTCCCTGGAGGACTCTATGTCTAAAAACCAATAAACATTTCACAGTTCTCAGTAACTGAAGAGTGACATAATTTTTGATGCATGCAATATTGGCTCGGTTTCTCATTTTAATTTCAGTATTATTCCACAGGTAATAAGTAATTGGAGAATAACTTCTTGCAAGTGAATGATAAAAGTGAAAATTAATATTTCTGTACTTAGCTGCTGCTGTTAATTCATTATAAACCAATGCAAACCCCCCAGATATTAATTTATAAATAAAATGTATTTTATATTGATTGAAAACTACATCAAGAGCATCATACTTTATGATCAAAATAAGTAAAAAGAAGACATTAAGCAACAGTTATTTTATTTCTGTATATCATAGAATTATAGAATGGTAGAGATTGGAAGGGACGTCTGGAGATCGAGTCCAATCCCCCTGCTAGAACAGGATCACCCAGGGCAGGCCACACAGGAACAGATCCAGGTGGGTTTTGAAAGTCTCTAGACAAGGAGACTCCACAACTCTCTGGGCAGCCTGTTCCAGTGCTCCATCACTCTCACAATGAAGAAGTTTTTCCTCATGTTGAAGTGGAACTTCCCGTGTTTCACCTTGCTACCATTACTTCTCATCCTATCACAGGGCACAACTGAAAAGAGGCTGACCCCTTCTACTTGACACTCACCCTTCAGATATTTGTGAACATTAATAAGATCCCCTTGCAGTCTTCTCTTCTCCAGACTAAACAGCCGCAGGGCTCTCAGCTTTTCCACATGAGAGATGTTCCAGTCCCTTAATCATCCTTGTAGCCTCCACTGGACTCTCTAGTATTTCCCTGTTTCTCTTAAACCAGAACTGAACACAATACTCCAGATATGCTCTCACTAGTGCTGACTAGAAGGGGAGGAGAACTTCCCCAGACCTGCTGGATATGCTCTTCTTTATGCACCCAAGGTACTGTTGGCTTCCTTGGCCACAAGGGCACATTGCTGTCCCATGGATAACTTACATGGAGTCCACCAGGACTCCGAGGTCCTTCTCCTCAGAGCTGCTTTCCAGCAGGTCTACCCCTCCCTGTACTGGTGAACGGAGTTAATCCTCCCAGGTGTAGGACTCTGCACTTGCCCTCGTTGAACTTCATTTGCTTCTCCTTTGCCCAGCTCTCCAGCTTGTCCTGATACATGTCCAGATATGTATTTCGCATTTGTATGCCTAGTGTGAGTGCCCCAGCTTCAGCTGAAAATAGTTATTTCTTCATAAAACTTATAGTTACAACGTGCAAGCCTGTGTGGGGATTAAAATTCCTAATTATGAACTCTGAAGTTAGTTGATATAAAGAGCTGACTCAATATGTAGTCAAGACCTCAAATTTATTCCTTATTCAGCAAGATGCTGTTTCTAGAATGAATTGACTATGAAATGTTTCTGAAAAGCCTGTCAGAATCCATCACTCCAGGTGCAGAATTGTAAGCATAATGATGGTGTGTGTGGCCAGTGTTTACAGAGGTCTATGAATAATAAATAATCTAGATAAATAACCATAGTGAGAGCTATGCAGCCAAGAGAGCAAATAAATGAAGGCCTCCTGCTCATGCATAGATACCAAACACAGCACTTCTGCATGCTTTTTAAATTTTGGTTTGTTTGTTTGAATAAGAGACAGTCAACACAAATGTAATCAACCAAAAATTTTTAAGTAAGTGTTTTGGAGAAAGTTCACAAAGTGCATCAAACCCTCTATCAGAGCCTTGGTACTCACAGTCACCGGGGGCAAGCAGATTGCATCTTGCCATGTAGACTGAAGCAGGTTGCATCTTGCCACGTAGACTGAAGCAGGTTGCATCTTGCCATGCAGACTGCATTGATTCACTTCTGCATCTGGCATAAAGCAGCAGTGTAGTCCAGAAAGAAGATCATGTATGACTACTAACATACAATGTTGGAAGAAAAGGAATATCAAGGGCAAAAGTGAAAAGGTCTATGTTAATCTATTTTTTTTTTTTCTCAAGGGGATTAAATTTGTGGGTAAAATGTGTGGGTAAAAGCCTTTCTTTTAAATTGATATTGTTATGTCTGATGCATTAAGAAGGAGAAGATGACAAGTATTATGGACATTGTTTGTCTGTGTGATTGTCTATGTAAGCAGAATTTTATACAAAAAAGGGAAATACAGGGATTACATGACAAGTTCCTGCTTGTGTTACCCTGTCCAGCATTACTACTGGTTCTATGCTAACTGACTAGTCATGAAATTATTTCAGTGTCTGGATAAGTGAATGTGCTTATTTAATAATTTTTTTGTTTTGTTTCCATGAATTTCTGCAATATAAACTACTCAAGTTGGCTATAGAGTTTATTTATATTTATTTATATATTTATATTTGGTACTATCCCTTTGCATCTCAAGGCTCTTTACTGCCACACAAATATCAGTACGTGTGCAGTATGAATCAAAGACAAGTATTTCAGTGTAGAATCAGTGCCACTGCTCTGCAGAGGAGACTCTCCACACAGTGTTTTACACCCTGGTGCAGAGAAGAACATTTAGGAAATTCTTGTGCACAACCTGGAAAAAGGAAGGCAAAGGTTTAATGTGAGACATGGCTTTCCTTTTTTATGCTGTAATTTTAAACATTAGGCAACATCCAATTGCCTACTATGTAGGATTTATTAATGTATTTTTCACACCAAGTAATTGAGCACTTCAGGAGTACTGATACATTTGTTGATAAATTTACTGTCCTTTTAAATGAGAGCATACAACTGTGCAAATGGTCAGAAGCAATGGTTTCTGCCTACTTCCAAATCTCACCTCCTTTCTGGTGAACAGAACTCCCTACAGAAAACTGTCTTCCCCCCATGGCCAGTGGCTGCTTTGTCTCACTCAGGGTATGGTTGGAAATTGGATGGTTTTTATCACAAAGGGACAAACACAGCATTCCTGATCTACTACATGGCACAAAAGGGATGAGTGTTGATCTTGACATCGTGGAGGCTGTGCTCTGGCATCAGGACTACCTGAGACGTGTCATGCAGCAGCCACGCAGCACCCACCATTGCCCAAAGCTTGCACTGTAAATGGGAACAATCAGTAGGGAGCTTGAATATGTATTGTATATGTCAAAACTATGTAGTTGCTGTGGAGAAAGTATTGTGTTAGAACTGCCTGGTGTCCTGGAGAGGATGCATGGGGAAGATGCTCATCTCAAGGTGCCTACCACAGCTTTCCTCCCATCATCTTGCCACTAGAGAGAATTTTCCCTTTCCCCCTTTTCATTTCCTTTCCTTTCCTTTCCCTTTCCTCTGTAATTTTTGATATGTGCCCTCAGCTATGGAGCCTGCTAATTAATATTCATTCATGTCACTTTGTCTCATGCTTTGTCTCATCCTCAGCAAGTTAGAGAATATAAACATCACTCTGTCCAGAAACTGAAAGGAAGTAGTAAGATTTTAGGCCACTAGATTACATTCATCTGTGTACAGAAGCACTTAGATGAAAGACAGTAGGCAGCAAGATGTCACCTGGCTAGGACTGTAGGTCTGAACCAAGCACTGAGGTTGAACATTGAAGTAGAAAAAGCCTCAACCAAAACTAAGGGCAATGCAAGGTGAGGTTCCAGTGCCCAAAATGTCATTCTCTTGTCAACATCCATGAGTTTCAACCTAGCCCTACAAACTTTACCACTCTTGTTGCCAGCTGTTGCAGCTCTTCTCAAGGCATACAGCACTAGCGTAGCCTTCATCAATGAAAGCAATCCCTGAGCTCAAGTTGTTTTCTTTACTTATTGCAATTTTCATAATTAGGCATACAGTTATCCAGTGACTTCCCCACAGATTAACTCTGTTGCATGATTAACTACATTCTAAGAGCTAAAAAGGCATGTTCTGCCATGTCGTTGCAGGTCTGGGATATGCAGTATTTTTCATCAACACAAAGAAGATCTGGAACACTTGAGTCTGAATCATGTCAGTCAATGAAAGTTTTTCCTCTAACTCCAAATGGGACAAAATGCCATTGATGGCTCACTTTTTGTCATATCTTAGAAGTAGTGAAAAATTAACATGCAACTCCCCGTATTCTATACAGGCTTTGAAATAAAGAGTTAATAGTTTATTTCTTTTTAGATAGAAGAATAACAGCTACAAAAAAAAGGCACACAGAAAATGTTGTTTCAAAATATTCAAACACATATTATAAAACTCTGGGATTTTTAGTCTTTTCCATTGAAAATAAGTATGGCTGTTTAGTGACTGAGGTTGTAAAGTAAAAGCAGACACTTTGAGATGTAACAAATATTGGTCCCAAAAGCTATTGAAGATACGAGATACTTGAACAGATCACAGCCCTTCTGAAGTCAAAGATAATTTTGTAAGCATTTGTTACTGGAGCTTGAGAGACTCTACACTCCAGCATTCCCCTTCTCTCACTCTGCAGGCTGAAGGAGGAAGCAGGATGTTACAAATTATTGTCAATAAGTTAAAAAGTATCACTCTGTAGGTATCTATACAGTATTCAAGTTAATTTACCAGTTTGGAAGGCAACGGTGCAATCTGGAATATATAACAGAAGTGTGACAAACACACAGGAATAAAAAAAAGTGTTGGCAACTATTTATTAGCTTGCCTCACTCACCGGACTGGATTCAGAGTTACAGAAGGTGAAATCCCATGGCACAGTGTTTTTGCAGACCACTTCCTTTATTTATAGCAGATTTCATGCTTGGCTACCTTATCTCCATTGGCAGAATTCCTGCTTGCCCATAACAAGCTATCTCAGGCATATCACAAGACCTGAGCCTATATTTAACAGTGGAAGAGTATTTTTGCAACTTTGTCCTCACTTAGGAAGTCCAGGTGTTACTTTGCATGGTGATTTCTCTACTACAGTTTCCAGCTGACTTCCATTTGATAGATTTCAGGAGCCACTTGCAAACAAAATCAAACACCACAATTTCTTGTGCAATGTAATTTTCCCTTTGTATTTTAGAAACAGATACTAAAGAGTGTTCTTGCTGCATAAAGCCCTCACTGTACATTCTTTAGTCATGTCAACTCTTTCTAGTGTTAATGTATCTGTATGATAACAAGGCTTCTTAATTTTTCAGAGCTCTTGGTAATCATTCCAGTACCTCTTGGTGCTGTCTTTAAATTAAGACAGCTAAGACAATTTTGGTGTAACTCCACACAGGGACTTTTTGATACAAGATCTTGTCTGAGCTCCAACCTCAAATTATGAATTTGTTCATAATGCATACATGTGAACTCAGAATTAAAGCTACAGGGAATAAAGTCATGATGGGGTTATGTGTCCAAAATATCTGTGTGGTGACTGTGAGGGACTTGCAGCTAATCCCCTCCAGCACCTTATGGTTATATTTAAAATTAAGTGAAAGCTTACATTCTGGAATTGGAGCTAGAAGTAATACCAGAAGCCTTAGGCATTGGTACCTTGTAAGCAATGTTAAACTCAGTGTTTTCCCCAAATTAAACTTGCACAAAGCATGATTATGACCTATTATGGCTATTATTATGGCTAAAATAGCTCTTAGGAATATAAGATGCTATATATTTTTTTTTTATTATTATTCTTTTAATGGTCTCATTACTGGTACCATCAGCTCCAGGCAGCTATACCCACTGCTAAGGTCAAGCCTCTACCCTATCCTTCCTCTGCCTCTCTCTTGTGAAATATTGACTATTGTGGAATCTACTAAATATTTTTACCGAATATTTTTACCCCAAGTTCGCAGATCATCAACAGTTACTCCCTGAGAAATCTTGGATGTGCTAGGAGTCACAATGCTGCAGAATCTTCTGCTCTTGATCAATATCAGAAGAACAGTTTGTATATATCTATAAAAAAAGGAGTTAATGGCAAGGAATGTTGTGCCATATATGTCAAGCTAGAACACTGAAGCCCTTATTTCATCATTACATTCAAGAATTTATGTTCAGAAAAGAGTCCATTCTCATTTATTCCAGTTTATTCAGATATTGGGAGGATAGTTAAAGTATACTCAGAAATTTTCTTGTAACCTGAAACAAAACTGTGCCCTCATTCCACAGGAATTACTTTTATTAAATTAAATACTGGAACTGAAGAGTAGACCCTGATTGGAATCAGGAAGGTTACATCAAGTGAAGCAGAAACAACACAATAGGGTATCAGGCCCCTGACCGTATGAAAATTTACTAGACAGCCCATCTGTTACTTCTTTTTCTACACTGTGAAACTTAGTAATGGAGTAAGAACGCAGTAAGCATAAAATAAAGCTCTTCTATTTACAATTTGTATGATGAATTTTTTAGTGGAAAGAAAAAAATTGAGTGAAATTTAGACTTTCTAGTAGTCCTGGTTCTCTGCCCATTCTGTATGTCCTATATGTGAAAATGTGAAGGTGCAGCCCGTATCCTTTTAAATGGTCACACACAGGAGCAGCTGGCTTAGACCTCACACACTGGCAGTATTTCATACACTGTGTTGTTAACTGCCCTGCAAATTTTTGACACTTTCTCTAAGCCCTCGCTTTGTGCATACAGTGGTCAATAAAACAAACAACCTCCCAGTTTCTTCAAGGTCTCTGTGGTCAATATAACTAAATTTTAAGTAAAAGCTTCTTTTATCACCTCAGTTAGCTTGTTTACTTATAATAGGCCCTTCTGAGTAGTACATCTGGTTAATGATTATCTTTTACATATTGATATTAGTACCTGAAGTGGGAACATCTCATTTCCTGAATATGATTACCATTTTGAAATCTTATGCACAGGGGAAAAAAACCAATTCTATAAATTAAACAAGAAGTTCTGAGAACTTATATCCCCCAGTTCACATCCAGATACTAATGCATCTCATTTACTTTGTTGCTATTCCCTGGAGTTATCTGTGTCATGCAGACCAGTCTTGCATGTCATGTTAACTATCCACTGAAAAAAGCTAGAAGTGTACTTGTAACAGTGCCCTAAGCTAGCATACAAGGTAGGTAGAAGAACATAAAAAATTCATCACTGTTACATTTCAAGTTACTGGGATATTTTAATTCCAATAGGACAGAACCCATGTCAGCTAAAGATGGAGCTATAATTAAACTGATATGGCATTCACAATTGCCTTGAAACCTGCTGTAGTTGTCATATGTTTCTTTTCCCCATCTTTAAACTATATGGAAATCAATTATCTCAACAAACCAGCTGTAAGGACTGTATGCCAACCACTTACACTTGAAGTGAATAAATTATTTGAAATTCATTATTGATGTGAACAACTCTCCAAGATTTAAAGCACCAGTCCATTTTCTGTCCTCAGATTCACATGGAATTTTAACAAGTCCAGCACTATCCTCCATCATAAATTCGTATAGCAAACTGTTATGCAAATAGCTAGAGTTCAGGGATTGGCGAGCCGTGCACAGAAAATTATGCTTCAGATGACAAAGTGCCAGTGAGTTAATGGTTCTTTACATTTAGTGACAAATTTGCTCCTGATTTACCCCAGAGTGACAGACACAGGGTAAAAGGGGGACATCGGAGACTGAAAATACCATTTGTGTGTCAAGGATGTTAGCAACCTGGAGTGGTGATAGGCACTGGTGTCTACAGGATATGAAATTGAGTTGATGTGATGTCATTTTGGCTCTACTGTAACCTGGTTATCTCTTGCCAAGACTTCATGTATGATTAGTCAGCTCGGAGAGGACAGCAAGCCTTATCAGGCACACTTCCTGACATTCCTGTCAACTTAAGAAATGTGGTTAAGGAATTTAAGATGAGGTGTCACATCTTCATATCAAATCCCATTGAGTCACCACCTACAAGTTTGAAGACTCCTTCTAAAAATATTAATGAAAAGGAAAAATGAAATTTGGGCTGGATTTGACCTTGTAATGCATTTTCATGCTACATCCCTCTGAGTTAGTGTCCTTAATATTCATACCTTTCATTTGTATGCACAAAAAATAATTGTTATGTAGGCTGTGGAAAAATAATATTCATTAATACTAATGCAAAAGCATGTTCTGAGTTAGCTGACTTTTAGTCTGTAGAATAAGACAACCTTTTATGTGTCTGAGCAATTTTAAAAGAAACTCCTTGTGTAAAAAGCTTGCAATCCCATATATTTAACAAGGACTATATTTGGAATGGTTAATAGACAGATGAAAATACTAAGCATAACAATATTTTTTCCTGTCTTCAAAGGAAAAGCTTGTACAATGTAATATTCACACAGTATACAGACTCTTTTAAGTTTCTTTTCAAAAGCAAGTTAGCAGCATGCTATTTTTATGCCATTACATTTGTCCAACTGCACAATTTGTATTAATAAAAGCAGTTGCATTCTCTTTCTTGCAGTGGGGCTCAAAGTTAAAATTCACTGCTAAGCCAAAAAGATTCCTTATATGCTGCAGACAAAAACACTGCATAAACAAGGCACACTAAAGGGTCTGCCTATAGACTCTCATCTGGAAGACTGAACATCCATAAATACCCAGTTTTTCAGCCATTGCCAGTTTATTCTTCCAAGTGATTCAGGGCCTGGTAACCTGTAAAGAGTCTTCTCAGGCAGCATACAACTGCTTCACAACGCTTAAAGAGAAGCTTACACAGTTCCAAGTCCTGACACATAAGGTCAGGTCAATAACAGTTTTTACAATTAATAACCAAAACCATATCTGTACTGAATAAGCAGCCCCAGGAAAAAGAATTCTACATGGCACAAATATTCATGACTCCTTCATATAGAGATGATTCTGGTGCTTGTGATGCAGGTTCCAGCTGACATGTAGACTTTGTAAGCACATCCAAGAATAGCTAGAGAAGACTGTAAAGAGTCTTATTAAAAGGGACCTAAACCTATAATTACATGATAACCTTTGCTCTTTCTGTTACCAAGTAGAGCAGCAATAAACCTCTTTATACACCTTGTCTTACTGAGTTGATTTCACCTTCCACAAACAATCACTATTTGGTTGAATAGTCCTATAATGGCTTTTTGCTCTTCTGGAGCCATTTTGTGATGTCTTAGGATAAATCCACTGAATTTTTGCTTTCAAATTTAAATGCATTGCTTGTCTAATCTTAATATGACACAAACAGGAAGAACCAGTAGGAACACTGTGAACAGAGCAAATGCGTTAGACCTTTAATGCTTCCATTTTCCTTGTGACGATAAAATGCTAAAGCAAGAGCATATCACCTATATGTTCAGGAAGCTAAGCCCATGCAGTTCAGGATTCATGTCCTGTCCTTGCCTTGAAGAGATGTCTCTCTAAATAATAAATGCTAAGTTGTAGATCTTTTTGTGCATAAGCACAAAGCTATACAAACTCTTCTTTATCAAACTCTCATGATTATTTCGGAGCAGACAAAGACAAACATAAAAGAAGAAATGATTTAACACCTCAGTTATCTCAAACTGAGTTACAGAACCTTCAGTGGTTCAGAGAGAAGACATTTATTTGATGGAGAGTGGCTTAGCTAGCTCTTGTGCCAGCTCCATAAGGACCCTAGGGTGAATCCCATCCGGACCCATAGACTTGTGAGGATTTAAGTGGCACAGCAGGTCCCTAACTACCTCCTCCTGGATTACAGGAGGGATATTCTGCTCCCCATTCCTGCCTTCCAACTCAGGAGCCTGGTTGCACTGAGGATAATCTATTTGTGTTGAAGACTGAGGCAAAGAAAGTGTTAAGTATCTCAGCCTTTTCCTTGTCCTCTATCACTATGCCCCCCCTTCATCCAGTAAGAAATGAATATTTTCTCTGACCGTCCTTTTATTATTAATGTATTTATAAAAGCATTTTTTGTTATCCTTAACAGAATTGGCCAGCTTAAGTTCTAACTGAGCTTTTGCATCTCTAATTCTCTTTCTACATGACTTGACAACACCCTTAAATGCTTCATGGCTCACCTGCCCCTTTTTCCAAAGGTGATATACTTTTTTTTTGAGATGAAGAGAAGGTTGCGCTTCTCAGTGACTTTTTTTCCTTAGTCTTCACGAGAAACCTCTCTCCCAACACCTCCCAAGTAAAAAAACTACAAGCAGGAATCAAGGTGGCGAAGTCACTTCCAATGTATGTGAAAATCAGGTTAGTGGCCTCCTGAGGAACCTGAACATATATAAGGCTATGGGACCCGATGAGATGCATCCCAGAGTTATGAGTGAATTGGCAGATGTAGTAATCAAGCCACTCTCAGTAATATTTGAGAAGTCATGGCAGTCAGGTGAAGTCCTTAGTTACTGGAAGAAGGGAGGTATTACAACTATCTTTAAAAAGGGTAGATAGGAGGACCCTGGGAACTACCGACCTGTCAGCCTCACCTCTGTGCCTGGGAAGATCGTGGAGCAGATTCTCCTAGAAGGTCTGGTAAGGCACATGGAGGACAGGGAGGTAATCAGAGACAGCCATCATGGCTTCACTAAGGGCAAGTCCTGCCTGACCAACCTAGTGGCTTTCTACGACAGAGGGACTGCATCAGTGGGCAAGAGAAGACCTGCAGACGTGATCTGTCTGGACTTCTGCAAGGCCTTTGACACGGTCCCCCACAACATCCTCCTTGCCACGTTGGAGAGATACAGATTTGATGGGTGGACTGTTCAGTGGATAAGGAATTGGCTGGATGGCTGCATCCAGAGGGCAGGGGTCAATGGCTCAAAGTCCAGATGGAGAACAGTGACAAGTGGTGTCCCTCAGGGGTCCATACTGGGGCCTGTACTGTTTAACATTTTTATCAATGACATAGACAGAAAGACTGAGTGCACCATCAGCAAGTTTGCAAGTTTGCAGATGACACCAAGCTGAGTGGTGCTGTTGATACACCAGAGGGACAGGATGTCATCCAGAAGGACCTAGACAAGCTGTAGAAGTGGGCCCAGGTGAACCTCACAAGGTTGAACAAGAGCAAGTACAGGGTCCTGAATCTTGGCCAGAACAATCCCCACTATCAATACAGGCTGGGGGAGGAGATGCTAGAGAGCAGCCTGCAGAAAAGGACTTGGGGGCGCTGGCAGACAAGAAGGTGGACATGAGCAGCCAGTGTGTGCTTGCAGCCCAGAAGGCCAATCGCATCCTGGGCTGCATCAAAAGAAGTGTGGCC